>JAYMFT010260809.1:0-10774 GCA_038088735.1 Panulirus argus
ATATATATATATATATATATATATATATATATATATATATATATATATATATATATATATATATATATATTGGTAATTTTAACGGACAATGAAGTGGGCTGGGTTGGAAGGGTTTGGTGGTGTATTGGAACTTTTACTTTTGTTTCGCTTTGTAGATGGTGTTTATTTTCTTGCAGAGCAACTGTTGTTAACGCATCGGTTTTACATATCACGAGACCCATTACGTCCAGGGCGCAACTTTCACGCAATAGATACGGAACACTTCAGTTTTCCCACACTAACACCATATACGTTCACACATCTTTGAGCTCAATGGCCAGTGTTCCTGCCCGGTGGAGGTGGCAGGTATCCTGAGCGTTGCGGAAGCTCCTCAGAAGGGGGGATCTTGGAACAGGAAGGTAAGGAGAGATAAGGTATATATGTATGTGTAGTCGCGGACAGATGTTCCGCTATGGTTTGATCGAAGCAATATCGAGCTGTACCGAGAGCACCGAGTACACTGCCATCTGTTGCGTTTCCTACAAAACAACTCATAATGAAGAACCAGAGGCGAAGCTCCGTAGCCAGTGATATTATTCTGTAATGCAGTTGGTTTCTAAATGTGAATCTTGATTTCATATTTTCCTATACATTTTGCTGATGAAGGCATTTCTATGTAAACGACTGAGTGTACTTTGTTACGTGAATTTAATCCGGATAACAATAGAACAGTTTTCAAAGCGAAAGAACACAATCTAATGTTTTTCTTTTTTCGAATGTACAAGGACGTTATACCTCGGTTGTTGCAGTCATCTGACGTTTACGAGTAGGAGAGCAATAGCTGTATTGCTTTGCATACCGGCAAGATGAAATAACACAGGACATGCACCCACGAACACTTTGGGAGTTCAACGCGGACGAACTCTCTGAACCGCCTTTCTCAGAAATACGTAATCACGCTCACCATAGTGACCCCCCAATGACGGCAGCGCTTCTGCGTGCGGCCAGTAGCCTCTCAGGCAGACGAATAACGAATGAATGAAAAGGATATGAATGAAACTTTCGTGTTTTGCTTGCCACCAGATGAACAGAACAGAAATACAGCGACGCTTAAAGCGAAAAGAATTCTTGGAATTATTACTAAAAGTTTAAGTAACAAAAATGGAAACTTTATATATAAAGTCTACATCTTTCTTTAGTGAGACCACACATTGACTAGTTCTGGGCACCGCACCTTAAAGGGATGGATGCGAAGTCTCTAGGAAACTCACGAGGAAGGATGACAGAAATGATCCCTGGCATCAAAATCACCCTTATAAGAAAGCACGGGGTGATTAAAGTTGCATGCGCCTAGAAAGGCGATAAGTAAGTGAGTCATTTAACTGAAAGACACAAGTGGATAAACGGGCTAAACAATAAAGACATGAAATATAACACTGAACAAAATCCAAACATTAAAGGTACCCAGCAACAACGGCTTTAAACTCGATCGGGAAAGCACTGGTTTGGAAACAGAAAGGATGACAAATCGAATACCTCAGCAAATAGTATAGTACGTAAGTGCAAAAACTATCGATAGTTTCACGTGCAGATGGCAAGGCTACATGAGCGAATGGGTGGGTGTGAAACGCTACTGCCTGGCATGGGCCAGCCGGCCCAGTGTTGGTTGTCTTCCATTATTATGATGACCTAAGAAAATGTGGCATAAACTCTCAGGGCCTAACATAGCCTGGAATCACCAAAATCATGACTGCCAGAAAGCGATCGGTGTATAAACTAATTATAGTTGAAACTTAGCCAACAAATAAGTTCATAAGTAATTATGGTACTTACTCTCCGCCGCCCGTCAAATAGAGAGATGACAGCCATCAGCCACAGGAGGCGAAGTCTTCAGAGAATCAGTATAACTTAAGAATTTTCACAATAATCACATTATGTTCACTGACTATATACTTTTCTGAACACTATAATTCACTCAAGTCTTTTGCTTTCACTATAAAGTTGATTAATGCCCACAAGCCACTGCAGTTACAATGATTTAAGCAATTCAAACGTATTGTTCACCAGTATCTTCACGTACAGATTTTTCAGCCATAATCTTCAACACTCAATATGTGTTGCAAAATTTTCCTATTTTTCATCAGCCACTTTACTATGAAATACTTTCCATCTTAATGTCCAACAAACCCTTTTATGTTTCATTGTTTTCACCACACCCATTTTCGGTCATTGAATTATCAAAATGTGCACCGTATATTTCACCAATCCATTCATATTGCTTATACATCCAACATATTGTTCACCACTCACTGCTTGTCGCAATAACGTCCCCATAATGACTGCAATACACGAATATATTCAGGTAATGTTCTGGTCTTCATTCTCACCACTAAAAAAAACGCGCGATTCCATTTGTGACACTACTCCCCGGTAGATGAGGTAGCTTTGGCCTAGGTGCAGATGCTCACATAGTAGCCTGACTCAAGTTTTACACAGGCAATTTCCTAAGATTTACCCAAATTATTCACAGGAAGAGTTATTCACTACGAGAATGCGTTTTTGTGTATTAAATGAAACGCGTCTAAATTTTTCTGGTAACTTTCCTTCAAATCACTTGCACTGCAATTAGCTGAGAGCGTATTTACTTTTACGCTAAGATAGTGATCTGACACACACTATACGGTAATAAAAGTTAATAACATGATCGCATTAGTATTAATAACATCTTTTCATTTCCTTTCACTCGAGTGTTGGTACTTGTAAATCTGCGATATCGCACACACTAGCTGTACTAAAATGTGCGCGATACGTCACACGTCTTCCTTCTCGTAAGGTCACGGCAAGACTAACGTTTGATTGGTTGTTTGGGCTTTAGGCCTGTCAACTACCCTATTAAGGCCGTCAACGTCAAGCTACAACGTCCACCAACCGAAAAATCTTTAACACCTTCTTCGGGTGTTAATGATAATTCTAAGACCACATACACTCTCACTATGCATGTGGCCCATGCTGTCGGTGCTGCTCCTGGGATATAATAGGATGGTCTCAGGCAGTAAACAAGCGGTGTAACTACCGCACCGGTAGTTTGACTGGGTTATTGTTGACATGTGAAAACCTGATATCGCGTGTCTCGATTTCTATAGGATTTAGATGGTTGGCTTTTTTAAACTTATAGTTATGAATATTTCTCTCTATATTCGTTACCATCGCTGGGTTAGGCTCGCATGTGTGCATATGGTACACGGGTTCGGACGAGCAACGGTTGTTTGCCAATTCAGAGGCAGTGCTTTAAAAGGAAACAGAAGAAAAAGAGCAAACAACATGAGGCAAGTAGGCTCATGCAAGGCAAATCCTAATCACACCCATCCATTGTTCACTCATGTCCAGTAGCGGCCGACAGCAACGCATCAGGTTTGAATCCGCGAACTACTCGGGCGGGCGAGACTCGGAACCCCTGGTGTCCGACCGCCCTCTGGTTCCGAAGTTTCGAGCTGCTGGAGCTCGGCGCATCGTGCTGATTACTGAGGATTCCTGGGTTTTATGTCCAGCGTTTGAATTACGTGATATAAATACATTTGTAAGAAAACACGTCATGCGTTTCGTTTTGTCGATCTTCATCAAGCCACTGATTTAGTCAAAACAAATGCTTGTTTATGACTAGTTTATCTGTGGGTGGTGGGAAGGTGGCAGGGGAGTGGCAGCAGGAAAGGTGGGGAGAGGAACGGGGGATGTGTAAGGATATTGTGGTGCAGTAGTGGCAAAAGGGGAATGCGGTATGTTGGGGTTACGAAGGGGTCGGTGTTGGGGTAGGGGCAGAAGGGGGAGGTGTAGTGGTCGCCAAGTCGGAACGTATGGAGAGCCATAATGTGAATGGAGAGAGCGAGGAGGAACAGAGATCAGGGTGTGAGGGAGGCTGGGTGCAAGCGAAAGGAAATACAGGAAGAGGGTGAGCGAGGCGGAAGGAAGGGAGGAGAAACGTGGTGGAGGGGAAAAAAACGGTAAGGGAGAAGAAGGGAGAAAAAGAAGTTATGGAAGAGAGAGAGAGAGAGAGGTAGGGCGTGAAGCAGATAACTTTGGGGAGTGGAGATAAGCTCGGTAAGCGATGAGGGAGGAGGGAGTGAGGATGGTGTTGGGAGGGGGGGGGGGGACATGAGGGAGAGGGAGGTAGAGGAAAAGCAGGATGCTGCTGCTGCTGCTGGTAGCAAGTGCTGTGCTTCAGTCATGTGGTCATGTCTGTTTCTTTTCTTAGCATTTCTCAGTGCAAATATTAATTCCTGTGCTCTGCTCTGCATACAAACTAAGCTTTTATATGCTATAACCGTGGAAGTTCATAAAACATCACTTGATCACGCTGCATTGTTTTATATCTTGTCCATTTCATGGCAAGGAACAAAAGAATGTTCTACATTCAGTCAATCATCTGTCATCGCGTGTCTGGAGCTACCGGCTAAACACAGACAAACACGCTGTCGACATGAGTGGTCATTGCTATGGGCGTCAACACGCTTTATTAAGAGAAGTATTTTGGCAATTGGGCTGCTAGTTCGTGCTGATCGGCCGATATCTTTGCAGATGCGTGTCCTGTGCCATTTCATCCTGCCACAGTGCAAAGCAATGGACATCTCCATCTCTCCAGGATTGACATCCTTGAGCTTGAAAGATTAAAAAAAGATTGAATTGTTTTTTTCTTTGAAAACTATTCTATCTTTAACATAAAGGTAAAACTGACGTAAGTATTCATTTGCTTACAGAGTGACTACGTACCTTTCCCAGTGAACAGTTAAGGAAAATATCTCTCATCCTTGCATCGAAAACACTCACTGAAGCTTTTGCATATGTTATTGGACACATCTGTGTAAACAGGTGTTTTTGTGTTTGCTAATTGTTCTTTACCTTTACTGCTACATACTCTCGGCTCACTGTCCACACACGATAGTTTACTACATAGACAGATGTAAAAAACATTTATTTGATCAGTTCCTATGATGTACTTTGTGTCAAGATTATAAGATATATTCAGTGAAGTAAGTTGATTGAATTTTTCGGAAGTAAAATGTGTTTAAATAATATACAAATTAAAAAGGAATTCTCTATTCACACACTTTTTTCATTAATTCCTCCAAATCTCCAGAAGCATCTATCACTTCGTTCACCTGATCCTGCGTGTACTGATGATTCATCCGGCAGGGGGAAGAATGTCTCGCCACACCGTCTGCGCCACAGCTTCAATGCCCTGGCGACCCGACCCATTCCTGCCTCCCACTCCCGACACATGATGGCCCATAAGTGTATGATTAAGTCACGTCCTTTTTTTTTGTGCCAGTTACTAATTACGTCCACTTCAGGATTTGCCTGACACCGCTCTTGCTATCCTGATCGTGTACACTGGGCTCAAGTCTTACAGGAGCTCGACTGTATTAGGAACAGAGATAGCCATAGCTCGAACAGAGAGGCAACAAGACGTCTTCCATAACCCGACTGTGTTCTTCACCACCCAGTCGACCATCAGTGTTTCACCAGTTCTCCTGATCCTTCCTTCGGCCCCACGCCCATCCCCAGAATGCCGTAGTGCCTCGCTCACTAGACTGACTTCATCTCGGTGATGTGTTGAGGGAGGTATCTGGTGTTCATCTTCCTTCAGTACTGTCTTGCCCCCCCGCTCCTACAGATGTAAAAGTCTTCTGATCTGTGATTATTACCGCTTTGCCTTATATACTAGGAGGAGCTGAAAACAGTATGGACATTAAGAAATCATCTGCAATGTATAGTAATACTAGGAATACGGAGTTTCGCGTCTGGTTGTTCGTAATAAGTATTTTGTTGGAAAGCGTCACAGATGGCGCTGTAGTCGGTGCTCAGTACAGCTCTATTCCGTTTCGATCAAACCATAGCGGATCATCTGTCCGAGACTCTACGTATTCATGTTTCTCGAAGTATTACCCGGAACAGATTTCATGGCAGAATCAGAATATGATACCGCACTTACAGTTTCCACTCGCGATTTAAGATTCAGAAAAAAACTGGGCTGAATATGACAGACTGCAAACACACACACACACAAAAAAAATTGTGCACTATATATTTCGGGGTTGCTGCTGTTGGTGATGGCATGCGAGAGGTTTCCGCGCCTCATATACCCACAGGCGGCATGGGTTTTCTTCTTTTCCTCACCCTTCTTGATGTAGATCATAATTTCCTATAAGTCTGTATACTTGAGACTTGTATTTAGCCATTAGTCTGACTCTGTGAAGTGAGACACGACGCAAAGGCAGAATCAATCTTCATCTGACTGAGTTAAATATGATCAAAGAGATATGCCATGGGATTTGAGATGCGGTGTATGCTTTCTTGAGCATGTTATACCTTGATCTTTTTTCTCATTAGGCTGCTCTCTCTCTCTCTCTCTCTCTCTCTCTCTCTCTCTCTCTCTCTCTCTCTCTCTCTCTCTCTCTCGCACACGTAAAAGTTCCATCTTCTCACCAGTCCTTCTTTTGAGTCGTCCATTGTTCCGTTTCATCTTATCACAGTTTTTTGTTTTTTTACCCTGATTACCACCGGCATTTTCTGAAGCATCACATCGTGATGCTGTCGACAGGATTTTTCTTTCTTTTTTTCACAATTGCCATCTCTGGCTGTTCGGTGCGTCGTCTATTGTTCCCTCGAAGTTGGGCGGAGACTGCTCGCTCATCCCGCCAGGTTGTTCACCTTGTAGTCCATTGTTCTACAGTGTTCTTCAGTGAATTTCTTCTTTTTTTATTATGTTGCTTTCAAAGTTACCCTACCGTGTCCGTCCGGATGTTGACTACGTCGCTTATTGTTCTCTCTCGTTTGTTCATTTGTTTATTCGTTATCCAGTTATACGTCCCTGTGCTTGTCTATAATTACATGCTTTTTTTTTTTTTGCATTATGCTTGACTGACTCATCCAAACTATAGGGGAAAATCTAGGAAGAAATGATCGTCGACCGAATTCTACTATTTAAACGATTTTTTTAGACCAAAAACAAAATATGCTGCTTAGTTTGTTAAAGCCAAGTCTCTGACATCAACAGATAACATAGACTACAGAGCTTACCACTAATAAGCTAAATTAACCCGATGAATTACCTTTAATCATTATTTTAAGGTGAGGAAAATAACGGCTCATGGCTAATTAGAGAGCTTTCCTTGACTCTAGGATGACTGGTTGGTTGGTTTGGGTGTAGGCCTATCAACTGCCAGGGGTCATTAAGACCGTCAACTTCAAGCTACTGCATCCATCAACCGAAAATTCTTTAACGCGTTCTTCAGGTGTTAAGGTTGATTCTGAGACCACGTACACTCTCGCTGTCTGTGTGGCCCTTGACTCTCGGAAGCCACCTGTAACGTTTCATGGATCTTTCGGGGACACCGGTACTGTTACCATCTTAAATTCTAAGGTAAAAATAGGATGATATTCACTTAGGAACCTGAGCAGAGATCATCGGATACTAAATGGGTTCATTTTTCATAACGCGGCAAAATCTTGCTAAAGTAAAAGAGCGCAACCTGCCTCCTTTTTCTTTAATTCCCCGTCTTCCTTGTGGGTTGGTTGAGGTAAGGAAAATCGGTGTGTCCGTAAACGTTCACGGGACTGTTAGAGGCTCCTTGTAACCGCTTCCCCAGGTTCTGCTCTGGTTTGTAGAGACGGTAATAATCAACACCCAGCATGGCAGACCACAGAAATTATCACGGCCGTGCTACAAACCGCAGAAATTATTACAGCTGTAATAATTTCCAAGGAAATTATTACCGCACTGAGTGTTGCGGTGCGCAAGTCTAGGGAAATTACTGCCACGGTGTTTGCACTCCACGGATATCCCATGGAAGACAGAAATATTCATCCGCATTGCAGAAGCAAGGAATTCATTACCGTTAACGACCAAAAGAATTCGTCGGTATCATCTGGTAATCAACGCAACTAAATTCGTAAGATTACAGGCAGCACAGAAACTACTGCTGGCGCTTCTTTCTCTCAAGCCGGTGGAGCTCTCAAGGCCGGCCCTGCCTGCCTCGTCCACCAGCCCTATTTCAGCAGTTTCTCTGCTCTGGTACCGCGGCGATCAGTCGGATCCTGCGAGAGGACACGAATCTGTAGCATCCAATCAGATTTCGCTGTATCCCCAGCGTACAGTAACAAACCGTTTAGAAGTGCTCCGTGAACAGCGAAGTACTGGCCAAGATTTTGGAAATTCCCCCAGCGCGACTAGTCATGTATCCCAAGTGACTCGTAAAATCTTCAACGACCAGTTACATTCCTAGCTAAGCTGGCTGGAGGAGACTGCAGCTGCTGATGCACTACTGGATTGGTCGTTGTCTAGATCTCCGCTAAAGCTGACCGTCATTATGCAGTGCTAACAGTTCATCCTAACATGAGTCTGAGAATGAATGAAAGCTTGGCTGGCTGTTTGATTGGTCGGCCGACCGATCGCCTACGTCTGGTTTGTTGTTTGTTGGCTTTTGGTTGCCTTGCTCGGTAGGCAGTTGGGTAGTTGATTGTCTGGCAGCAAGACCAGTTGGGTAGTTGCCTGACTGGCTAACAGGCCTGTTGACCGACTGACTGACCGACTGGTTGGTCTGCGCCTTGACTGACTGACTGACTTACTGGCTGGCTGTTGGGTGATTAGTTAAGTGGTTAGGTATTGGCCGATTAGGTGGTTTGTTGGCTGATTGGTTGTGTGGCTGGGAGATTTGTTTGCCGGCTAAGTTGGTTGTTTGCGTACCTGGCTAATGGAAAGGAAGACAGGTGCAGATTTTTCTTGTTTTGTGCAGACCACAATCTAAGATTTTTCTAGCTGGGCAAACACGTTAATGTGCCAGGTCACTGATTCTTTTTTACTTCTATTTATTTTGTCTGTGTATGTTCCATAGAAAAGTTACTATCTGGGATCAAATTACATTTTATTACTACTTTTTGAAAAGTCATAATTCATACATAAAGTGTGTTGAAACATCCATTTTAATGACTTGATTGGTTATATTTTATTGTCTGGTTTTACCTCCCTTTGATCATTTTGGTATTCCTTAAGTTCCAGCACAACGCCTTTAAAGAAAAGTCGAATTCCGTAATAGACAGAATATGATAAAAGGAGAGATCTGAGACCACTCTTATGAAGAAACTTTTAATTTACATTTCTTAAGTTTGGAACATTTTATTGGCAAAGTCCGGTTCGTGCCACGGTAGTATGGACTGGATTTTTTTTTTTCTTTTCGATTTCACCTTCAAGGTTTTTTTCGGGATATTCTAATGAAGTCTAAAACTTTTTTCGGGTGCGGTTTTTCAATGAAATATTGAAATTTTAGGTTATTCGTTTTAGGAATGCGGTCTTTGCCAAAAAAAAAAAAAAGAGAATCTTGCCTCGTTGAGAAATTACAGTCTTGCGTCTTACATGGGCCTAATTCTTTTTTTCATAAGTAAGCAAAGAGGAGATATACACACTCGTTTGAAGGATAATACTGCACTGATGCAGACAGTATTTTCATAATCAACGTAAGAAGTAGATACCGGTAATAACTTACATGTTAAACTTTAGTTCTGAATTTGCACATTCCGAAAGAGGTCATGACTGTAGCACATTCACCAGGACGCCTTGGAGGTATTTGCGCCGGGTAGGCGTACAAGTTAATTTACACATTTAATTCACCAGCCAACAGGCTTTTGTAGGTTCTCGACCAACACGAGGCAAGTTATAGTGGTGTGGGCTGTGGCCACATGATACACATATACATTACGGAGTAGCTCATTGCCCATATATATATATATATATATATATATATATATATATATATATATACACGTTCACACATGTTCGCCAGTTCCCGCGTGAGCAACGTAGCGTCTATAGCGAATGACTGAGACTTAGAGAATAAACGATCCTCATCTGACTCTTTCCTCTTTTTTTTTCGGAAAGAATTACAGCAGGGTAAGATTTCCAACACCTCAACTCCCGGCCCTATTAGTCGCGTCTACGGCACCCAAGAGATTCGTGGGTAGATTCTTTGTCTCTTATCCCTAGGGATCCCTAGAGTCAGGGAGAGTGGTTTGGCGGAGAGAGAGGAGGTGTTGAAAACCTTGCGGAAGATGGAATTCGGCAAGGCTGCGGGATTGGATGGTATTGCAGTTGAATTTATTAAGAAAGGGAGTGACTGTGTTGTTGATTGGTTGGCAAGAATATTCATTGTAAGTATGGATCATGGTGAAGTGCCTGAGGATTGGCGGAATGCATGTAGATGCCACTGAACAAATGCAAAGGGGTGAAGGTGAGTGTTCAAACTATAGAGGTATAAGTTTGTTGAGTATTCCTGGAAAACTGTACGGGAGTGTATTGATAAAGAGGGTGAAGGCATGCACAGAGCATTAGATTTGGGAGGAGCAGTATGGTTTTAGAAGTGGTAGAGGATGAGTGGATCATGGGTTTGCTTTGAAGAATGTATGCGAGAAATACTTAGAAAAACAGATGGATTTGTATGTAGCATTTATGGATCAGGAGAAGGCATATCATAGGGTTGATAAAGAGTCCTTGTGGAAGGTCTTAAAAATATATGGTGTGGGAGGTAAGCTGCTAGAAGCACTGAAAAGTTTTTATTAAGGGTGTAAGGCATGTGTACGAGTAGGAAAAGAGGAGAGTGGTTGGTTCCCAGTGAAGGTCGGTCTACGGCAGGGGTGTGTGATGTCCCCATGGTTGTTTAGTTTGTTTATGGATAGGGTGGTTAGGGAGGTAAATGCAAGAGTTTTGGAGAGAGGGGCGAGTATGCAGTCTGTTGGGGATGAGAGGGCC
>JAYMFT010260820.1:0-10773 GCA_038088735.1 Panulirus argus
GCACCAAAACTGCTGACACACTCACTCAGCTACTCCCAAAACACTTGCCTCTCAAGATCTTTCTTCTCATGACCAGTGCATAAGCACCAATAATCACCCATCTCTCACCATCCACTTTGTTTTATCCACATCAATCTGGAATTTACTGCCTTACACTATATCACGCACTCCCACAACTCCTGCTTCAGGATTAGTGCTATTTCTTCCTTTTATATATTCTAAACTTTCGTTAGGTTTCTCATCCTTTATATACCCTCGGATTTGTTTATTAAAGTCCCAGGCCACGCAAGCCGTTACTAGTCTGTTCCCAACCTCGCCTATGACACATGAAGCAAGGAAGGGAAGGAAGGTTTGCTTAATGAGTTTTTCTATATGATCATTTCGCACTTCTTCCCAGACGGTTATTTGAACAAATAATCATTGCATCATGCCTGTTTGCTGATGACTTCGAGTTTATGATTACTGGAAAAGTTCCTGATACAGATACCAGAGTCTTGTCCTGTGTCTGTGGGGTATTCGAGATTATGGTTCAGTCTGCGGTAGAATGTTGCTAACAGCTTTACTTAATTCATTCAACGTTTCTCTAAAAAAACAACAACTGTATATTTCATATATTTTCTTGCAACTGTTATTTTAATGATGTAGTACCACTTCACATTTTTTCTAGTTCATTACTTGTACATTACTTTGAAGACTCGACTACTACAAGGCCTGGATACAAATTTTGGGTAGAGGCTGTGCCTCAGATGCAATGTGCTCAGACACACAAAAGGCATTTGACAAAATGCCAAGAATCTTCCATATAAGTTACAGTAACAAAGGAGACGATCGATGTGCCTGGATCAGTGATCGGTTACCAACAGAAAGCACAGTAAATCATGAAATAGAAAACTTCTGCATTGCTGAACGTGCCACAGGTGACGGTCTTTGGCACCATCAATTTGATATTATACATTACTGACCAAGATTTGGGCTTTAAATCTAAAATCTCAGAATATGTGGATTACCCTACACTTCGTAGGATGTATACCTATTAATAGACAAGACTGAATCATTCAGTCAGATCAGCAGAATGGTAAAACAAATGGCAAATGAACTATAATTTAAACAAATGTAAAGTTATGCACTTTGGAGATAAGAATGTCACACATGACTTAAGTGTTCTATATTCTGTTGCCCAAAGTAAACGGATAAAAGGATGTTGCAGCTCTTTTTAGGAACAATCTGAAGTATAGAACACAGTCTATAACAGCAAGCATAAAAGCAATCCCATTGCCAGGTTTTAGAGGGAAGAACAGCAAGTATAGCAACAACAACAACAACAACAACAAAAATCCTTAGGTAAGAATATCAAGTACTGAAAAAAGAATTCTTTTTCAACACATTAGTAAGACCACATCTTCAATATGGAATCCGGTTCTGGTGTTTAAGCCACAAAAAAGACGAAGAAAAACTCGAACAAGCACAAAGAAGAGGTAACAAAACTAATCCAGGGTCAACCAAACCGACCGTATGAAGAATGACAATGACGATTGAATCCCTTCCCTCAGAAAGGAAGCGTACACTTCTCAGTGACGATACAAGTCATCAAATTCTGAATAGATTCTACATAATAAATCAAAGGATCTGTCGAAAAACAGGCAATACATGTACTAAAACAAAAGGAATGAAACCTAAAGGAAAAGTTGCAATGCTACTGTGAAAAGCTTTCTTTCCAAATGGAACCATTGAACATTGGCCAGGAACACGTTACCGTCAAACTTTGTTGTTCTGACCTAAGTATTCAACCGTTCAGCCATCTATTACGTGAAAAAAGAATATATCCATAAATATAAATCTTCTTTCATTACAGCCTGACAGAATGATATCCCACCAATGAAATAATTTCCAGGGTGCAGTGTACTACAGTGCAGCGTAGCAAGATAGTACATTTAGATATTCTACTTCATTCATTCTCTTCAATCCCAAGCTTGTTTTACATCAGTAATGCTTCTGTTGCCAGAGGGATTGGGGGGTAAGGGAAAAGGCCCCTGCATCCTGTTCTGTTTTAACCTGAATTATCATCACCACCAGCACCCCAAACATCATTGCCACACTCATCACCACCAACAGCACCCCAACACCACTGCAACCCTCATCACCGCCACCAGCACCCCAACATCTCTGCCACCCTCATCACCACAACCAGCACCCCAACACCACTGTCACCCTCATCACAACCACCAGCACCCCAACGCCACTGCCACCCTCATCATCACCATCTGCACCCTAACGCCATTACCACACTCATCACCACCAACAGTACCCCAACACCACTGCAACCCTCATCACCACCACCAGCACCTCAAACACCAGTGCCACCTCATCACAACCAACAGCACCTCCAACACCACTGCTATCCTCAACACCACCAACAGCACCTCTAATATCACTGCCACCGCAAATTAAAACACCACCACCAGCACCCCAACACCATTGACACATTCATCACCACCAACAGCACCCCAACAACACTGCAACCCTCATCACCAACACCAGCACCCCAACACCTCTTCCACCCTCATCACCACCACTAGCACCCCAACACCACAGCCACCCTCATCACCACCACCAGCACCCCAACACCACTGCCACCCTCATCACCACCGCCAACACCTCCAACACCACCTCAATCTTCAACACCACCACCAGCATATCTAACACCATTACCACACTCATCACCACCACCAGCACCTCCAACACCACTGCCGTCCTCATCACCACCACCAGCACCCACAACACAACTGCCACCCTCATCACCACAACCAGCACCCCAACACCACAGCCACCCTCATCACCAACATAGGCACCTCCAACACCACTGTCATCCTCATCACCACCACCAGTACCCTTAAACACTAATGCCACCCTCATCACCACCGCTAGAACCCCCAACACCACTGCCACCCTCATTACCACCACCAGCACCCTCAACACCACTCCCACCCTCACACCACCACCAGCACCCCCAACACCACTGCCACTCTCATTACAACCACCAGCACCCTCAACACCACTCCCACTCTCATTACCACCACCAGCACCCCCAACACCACTGCCACCCTCATCTCCACCAGCAGAACCTCCAACACCACTGCCACCCTCATCACCACCACAAGTACCTCCAACACCACTGCCATCCTTATCATCACCACCAGCACCCCCAACACCACTGCCGTCCTTATCACCACAACCAGCACCCCAACACCAATGCTATTCCCAACACTAGCACCAACACCTCCAGCCCCACTGCCATCCTTATCACCACCACCAGTACCTCCAACACCACTGCCATTCTCATCACCATCACCAGCTCCCCAACACCACTGCCACCCTCATCACCACCACCAGCTCCTCTAACACCACTGCCATCCTCATCACCATCACCAGGACCTCCAACACCACTGCCATCCTCATCACCAGCACCAGCACCTCCATCGCCACAGCCACCCTCATCATCACAACCAGCACCCCGAACACCACTACCACCCTCATCAACACCACCACCACCCCAACACCACTGCCACCCTCATCACTACCACCAGCACCTCCATCACCACTGCCACCCTCATCATCACCGCCAGCAGCCCAACACCACTGCCACCCTCATCACCACCACCAGCCTCCAACACCACCGCCACCCTCATCACCACCATCAGCACCCCAACACCTCTTCCACCCTCATCACCACCACCAGCACCCCAACACCACTGCCATTCTCATCACCACCACAAGCACATCCAACACCACTGTCACCCTCATCACCACCACCAGCACCCCCAACACCACTGCCACCCTGATCACCACCACAAGTACCTGCAACACCAATGCCATCCTCATCATCACCACCAGCATCCCCAAAACCACTGCCGTCCTCATCACCACAACCATCACCTTCAACACCACTGCCACCCTCATCACCAACAGCAGAACCTCCAACACCACTGCCACCCTCATCACCACCACAAGTACATCCAACACCACTGCCATCCTCATCACCACCACCAACACCCCCAACACCACTGCCACCCTCATTACCACCACCAGCACCCTCAACACCACTCCCACCCTCATCACCACCACCAGCACCCCCAACACCACTGTCACCCTCATCTCCACCAGCAGAACCTCCAACACCACTTCCACCCTTATCACCACCACAAGTACCTCCAACACTACTGCCAGCCTTATCATCACCACCAGTACCCCCAACACCACTGTCGTCCTCATCACCACAACCAGCACCCCAACACCAATGCTATTCCCAACACTAGCACCATTACCTCCCCGCCCCACTGCCATCCTTATCACCACCACCAGTACCTCCAACACCACTGCCACCCTCATCACCACCAGCAGATCCCCAACACTACTGCCACCCTCATCACCACCACCAGCTCCTCTAACACCACTGCCATTCTCATCACCACCACCAGCACCCCCACACCAATGCCACCCTCATCACCACGACCAGCACCTCCAACACCACTGCCATCCTCATCACCATCACCAGTACCTCCAACACCACAGCCACCCTCATCACCACAACCAGCACCCCCAACACGACTGCCACCCTCATCATCACCACCACCACCCCAACACCACTGCCAACCTCATCACTACCACCAGCACCTCCAACACCACTGCCACCCTCATCACCACCGCCAGCAGCCCAACACCACTGCCACCCTCATCACAACCACCAGCCTCCAACACCACCGCCACCGTCATCACCACCATCAGCACCCCAACACCTCTTCCACCCTCATCACCACCACACGCACCTCCAACACCACTGCCTTCCTCATCACCACCACAAGCACATCCAACACCACTGCCACCCTCATTACCACCACCAGCACCCTCAACACCACTCCCACTCTCATCACCACCACCAGCACCCCCAACACCACTGCCACCCTCATCACCAACAGCAGATCCTCCAACAACACTGCCACCCTCATCACCACTACAAGCACATGCAACACCACTGCCACCCTCATTACCACCACCAGCACCCCCACCACCACTCCCACTCACATCACCACCACCAGCACCCCCAACACCACCGCCACCCTCATCACCAACAGCAGATCCTCCAACACCGCTGCCACCCTCATCAGCACCACAAGTACATCCAACACCACTGCCATACTCATTATCACCACCAGCACCCCCAACACTACCGCCGTCCTCATCACCACCACCAGCACCCTAACACCACTTTTATCCCCATCACTAGCACCAACACCTCCAGCCCCACTGCCATCCTTATCACTACCACCAGGACCTCCAACACCACTGCAACCCTCATCACCACCACCAGATTCCCAACACCACTGCCATCCTCATTACCACCACCAACACCCCTAACACCAGTGCCATCCTCAGCACCACCACCAGCACCTCCAATACCACTGCCATTCTCATCACCACCACCAGCACCCCAACACCACAGCTACCCTCATCACCACCACCAGCACCTCGAACACCACTACCACCCTCATCACCACCGCCAGCAGCCCAACACCACTGCCACCCTCATCACCACCAGCACCTCCAACATCACCGCCTCCCTCATCACCACCACCTGTACCCCAACACCTCTTCCACCCTCATCACCACCACCAGCACCTCCAACACCACTGCCATCCTCATCACCACCACCAGCACCTCCAACACCACTGCCACCCTCATCACCACCACCAGCTCCCCAACACCACTGACACTCTCATCACCACCACCAGCACCCCAACACTTCTTCCATCCTCATCACCACCTCCAGCACCAACGACCCCCTCATCACCACCACCAGCCCCACAACACCAATGCCACCTTCATCACCACCACCAGCACCTCCAGCACCAATGCCACCCTCATTAACACCACCAGCACTTCTAACACCACTGCCATTCTCTTTACCACCACCAGCATCCTGAACACCACTCCCACCCTCATCACCACCGCCAGAATTACCTGCACCAATGCCACCCTCATCACCACCAGGAGCACCCCCAACACCACCGTTATCCTCATCACCAGCACCAGCACCTCCAACACCACTGCCACCTTTATCACCACCACAAGCACCTCCAACGCCACTGCCACCCTCATCACCACCACCAGCACCTCCAACACCACTGCTATCCTCATCACCACCACCAGCACCCCTAACACCACTGTCGCCCTCATCACCACCAACAGCACCCCCAACACCACTGCCACCCTCATCACCACCACCAGCACCTCCGACACCACTGCTATCCTCATCACCACCACCAACACCCCAACACCACTGTTATCCTCTTCACCACCACCAGCATCTCCATTACCGCTCACCACCCCACCCCACCATCAATAACAATAACAAGGCTGTCCGGTCAGTTTTTCTTGCTGACGTGACTGAGTCAGCCCTGAGCCAAACGCTCCCATGTACAACACGCAGTCATAACCTGAACAGTGAACAGTCCCCGAGTTTGTCGTGATGTTGGGCACCGTAAATGTTGTGGCCGGGAAGGGCCGCCGGAGACGCACTCTCGGACGCGATCATTGTGACACCCAAGGTCGCGCGTCTTGCCAAATGGCAACTAAAACAGTAAGGCGCTTGTTTAACTTAATTGTGGTCAGTTGGATACTGATGAGTAGTGTGTGTGTGTGCGTGTGTGTGTGTGTTTGATTACCTAACTGTGGATGAGGAGAGTGACTTTTACACACACGGGGGCCCCATGTCAACCAATTCTATCACATATCAAGTACACATTTAAGGGGTCCGTATTCAATTCCTCTTGTACCTTATGCTATCAGACCACTACTCTTATCACTACAGAAGTATTCCATTCATCTCTTCGACTCCTCTGCTAAGATTTCGACTGGTCCCCCTAGTTCATCAGTCCCTCCTTATCTCATAGATGAGTTCCACGTCTTCTTCTGCCTCTTTTCGAGGTAGGCAGTGTTATGGCAGCTAGCTTCTCCCTGCAGCTTACCTTCTTTATTCAAGGTACGATTTTTGTTTTCCACCGTTGGGTCTTTTCATCCAAGGCGATACACAGCTAAGGTTCATTGTGGGTACAAGAATATGACGCTCTCAGGGTGAAATCGTTGTATATCTGGTCGCTGAATCTAGTGTTTATAACGGTGTGAGCACCAGTAGCAACCCACCTCAGTGTGCCTCTGGTTATCTTTAGGAAAGGATGTTCTTTCCTAACTCCTCCTGGTTGATACTTTATTTTGAGAATTTCGCTTCAGGGCGCTGTATTTCTCCTACCTGCGCTTCAAGATGGTTGGCTGTTACCTTTCCAGGGGAGAAAGCCCGAATTCTTGCTCGGAAGCAAGAAAATCTAGGTACACGTGAGATTTCTAGGCACACTGGGTGCTCAGAACGCACGATCAAGAGGTTTTTTGCCAGCACTTGTGGCCTCCCTGACAACATCATCCCACCATCAACCCCTGGTTACGAAGAAAATTAAACCCAGACGACTCGCAGTTCCAAAGAAATTCAAGAAATGGGGTCAGCAACAGTGTATTACGGCAAGGGAAGTTGAGGAGGCCGGAGAATGCCAGCCGGCATGACTCGTTTGACAGTGGAGACGGTGAAACAGCCAGATAATGTGATGATCTGGGGTTGCTTTAGTAGTGCAATGGGTAGGAAAAGGTTATGTTTCTTATCTAGAAATATCACAATGAATGGAGACCATACATAAAGGTGCAAGAGGACATCTGCTTCACCTTTATGAGTTTCTCAGGTGTGATCATTATAATGCAGGATAGTTCCCCCTGCCATATGGTTAAAAGTAAAAATATTGAAATGCTGGAAAGGCCTAGGAACTCCCAACACTTTAACCCAATCGAGAACTGCTGGAACCAGATGAAAGTTAAGCTTGCCTCCTGCAACAGCTCATCTGTGTCCTGCCTCAATCTCGAGACTAAGACCCTATGGACCCAAATCATGGACCTAGAGTACTTCAGGAACCTTGCCAGTTTCCTGTCCAGACGTCTGCAGATGGTAATCAAGGCCAAAGAAGGCATGGCATAGTGCTAAAAGGTAAGTATGACATTTCGTTCTTATTTTTGTGGAGCTGTGTGTGTGTGTGTGGGGGGGGGGAGAGTTATTGTGATTGACAAGATTTTTGCGAGCACGGTAGTTCGTTTCTTTGAGTGGGTGACCACAGTGGTCAGGTTAACTCTAATTTGCGTGTAATGTATGCTGTAAATATTTTCTGAATATCCGTGTTCTTAGATCTGAAGGTAATTCTGATATCTTCCAGTCTAAAATTTGCGCGTCTCACACTTTTAATGCAGTGTTCTAATGGCAGACTGGAAACTAAGTCCCCCTCATTTGAAGATTCCCGTAACTGCTGCTACGTTCTTGGAAGATCATAGTTACAGCTTGGATAATGCTCACTGTGGACCATCATCATTGCCTTGCATATAGTTGGGCTGAGCTTTACCGACAACATATCTAACCCATCCTGGTTTTGATGTTACCACAGTCCTGGATATTGTTATTTCTCATGTAAGTCGCCTCATCTATTTACTCTGAATATCATTTCTAGGAGTTCGCAGACTGTTTGTCAACAGTACTGAACAGAATTTCCTTTAAAAATGGATATGACATTTCGTCTCTTTCACTACATTCGTACCGGTTCCTCTTCCTAAATGTACCTCAAGTGGTCAGTCTAATGTTTCCGTACACATTTTTGGAACGAAAATGAAAATGCCAATAAGGCCACACACTGTACACACTGCACGAACTTAGATCCTTCATGATCTTTATTACGTATTGTCTAGTAGTTCCAGCGTTTCCCTCGTGTTATCCTTCTTCCCATTTAGGTAATACGAAAGGCAACGAACCTTCAACTGTAAATGATGTTGAATACATACATCTGCTCACATATGACTTTCTCTTCCTCTGAATTTTTTAGAATAACTAACTGTTGCCTTACTAATGAATGAACTTCAGTCTTCTTTCTGATCATCAGTATGACTTCAGTATGGCAAGATCAACTGGTGATAATCCTTTCCTATCACACTAATGTCAATTCATAATCTGAAAAATTTTTGAAAATCCTTCGTAGTAGTCCTTGGTATATTAAATGCTGCTTACAATCTTTTGGTTTCTCTCCTATTCTTTGCTTCCTTCCTCTTTAGTCGATCTATTCACACAGTTGTTGAAGGATAAACCTCTTCCCTTTCCCTGTTAAAGGCACATGTCCCTTAAAGTTATGTCTTGTCCCCTACACCCTTCCTCCTTTCTAACAACGCTTTCCTTTATTCAGCAGATACCTAAATGCACTCATATGATGACAACACAACACTGCATTCTAACGCTTCCTTCAAATCTGTTCCGTTTTCTCTCGCTCAGTCTGCATCTCGGTGTCGAAACAACTTCCTCTGTACTCTCAAACTTGGACAGGATATGTCAGCGGGGTAAAGAAGAACCTGGTTATGTTTACTCCCTCCCAAACCCAATTTCTGTCCACCTATCTCTCTCTAACACTCCTCACAACTTCCTTATCTGTTTTGATGTCTCTGTAACTCAGCCACTTAGCAGAACACTTAACACAAGGAACACACTGGTATCTTTGTAATATCTAACCTCTCTTGGAAACCTCACATTACACAAAAATCTAATTCTGCCTCTAAGAAACTGAAAGTCCTACTTTCAATACCATAAATTCTTCTGTTCTGAATAGTTGCTCCCTCTATGAAAGAATTGATCCGTCCTTGAATGGAGTACTGCTCTCACATCTGGGAAGATTTAGCTCTACATATTTGCCAGGAGTTTAATATAAAGTAGTTCGAATTACTAACTTTCCCAGTCTAACCTCACAACTTGACCTACTTGCTATAAGCCCGAGTGTTGGTTCAATTTTCCTCTTCTATATGCATCACTTCCGTTTTTGTTACTGGGAGCTGGTGGGCTTGTGCTCCCGCTATTAGACGGACCTCATATCACTCGCAAGCTGCTGCGTCACACCATCAGTGTGTGGCCGTTTACAGCTCAGGTCCAGGCCGTTTTGATATCTGTCCTTTGCCCTACACCTCGAAGCTTTAGAACTCTCTAATCCTTCATGTCTTTCCTAACAACTATGAACTGGCCCTTTTTAAGGGGCAGGTATTCCATTTTCTCCGAAATAATTTCTCCCTGTCATTGGCCATTTCTAATCATAATTACGGCCTAACCTCTATGAGAACTTTCGCCCGTGACTCAAGAGAATAAAAAAGTGAAACACACTGAACAGCATTGGATTTCCTTTTCCTTGTCCATGGTACACACACTGAGTAGTACTGGGTTTCCTTTTCCTTGTCCGCAAAGCATTTCTCACAATTCCCTCGCTCCTCTTTCCTTATTCTGATATGCTCATTCATTCCTATACCTTAGATACAATCTAGCTCTTGCACCTATTCTATCTTATCCACTAAATGTCTCTGCTCTTCTTGGCCTTCTGACGTCATCTGCTGAGCTTTCTCATTTCCTTCTTCATCCCTTCTCCCTTTGGTACTCAGCTACCCATTCCCTCAATAAGTACAGCTCAAAACCTCTTCCAATACTGTCCATATCATTTGGAATTTTATTTTTCCATTCTTGAAGAATATGCTCAGCTCTGTAAAGTTTCTTTTCATATATATATATATATATATATATATATATATATATATATATATATGTATATATATATATATGTATTTGTGTGTGTGTGTGTGTGTGTGTGTGTGTGTGTGTGTGTGTGTGTG
>JAYMFT010260831.1:0-10773 GCA_038088735.1 Panulirus argus
TATATATAGTACAACAGCTCCCCGAATAAAGCCTCCATAAGGGACATTTATAAGTGCATTAAAGCGCTTGTGATCTCCAAGATAAATATACGGACGTGAATGCCTTGAAATGTGATGTAAAGGAGATTCGCATGCAATATGGATTCGTGTCATGGGGTGCGGAATCCGGATTCAACCTCATCTACATACGTCAGCTGAAGCCCAGTATCCCTGTTATAATACCTGAGGGAACAATCGGTGGCTGCCTCATAGCCGATTGACGTACACAGACGAGATAAGATTCGTTCGTGACGTGACGAACCACAGTGATTCGTGGCTTCATGAGAGTTCCCAAACCACGAAACCAACTCCTTCTTTAAGGAGCGTGTAAAGTGTTTGAGTCGCTACGTATCATGTTAACAGAAGGACTGTGTCTTTTCAATGGTTCCCAGGGGTGATGCAGTCATCTGGTGACCCCCAGTCCAAGCGGTGAAGTCAGTGAATATCACCAGCCGTCCAGGAGAACTATGGGGTGGAAGCTACAGTCTCGGAGCCATGGTGAGGTCAGTATGAACCGCTTCAGAACTGGTTCAGGAGATCTGAGGAGTGAAATATTCTGTCTCAGAGACGTGAAGAGATCAGCAAGACCTGCTTCAAACGCCTTTGGCGGCCACAGGACGGACGCATCCCCGTCGTGGAGGGGTGGAAGTGCACTCAGGAGAGACACTTCAATGGCAAACAGAGTCTGAGGATGGGTGAGGAGCCCTTACTGTGGTCTCTCTACACAGGGGTACGAGTTCTCGAGGGATCTTCCTCCTCTTCTCCACCAACGTGGTCGTTCCCTCCACTAACCTTCGCTACCACCTCCACCTCTTCTTTCTTGTATAATGGCTATTCATCATTAGCTCTACCACTTCTGTTTCATCACTTACACATCACCAACGCTACCAACCAGTCCCTGCTTGTCTCCAGAGCCCGTCCACACTATCTACCCTGCCACCACCACCTGGCAAACCGCAAATAACCTCAAATCCTGCTCCAACTAACTCTTGCTTCCCCATAGCTCCTAGTGAAGGCTGGCTCGAGAACACGGGTCTTCACTCAGGGCTCTTCAGACGAAGACAAAATACCGTCAGCAGTAGGGAAGATGGTGGTGCTCTGGGCAACCCAAGGGCGGTACATGGAAGTACATAGGAGAGACAGAGGATAGAAGACCTGATGGTCTGTAGTGAAGAGCGTCTAAATGCTCCCCTCGTTTTGACAAGGACCTCCCTCCATTGCCATCCCCGTATTAACAAGGACCCAACATTGCTCTCCAAAGCACACAGTCCATTGCCCAGGCTATCTACTGAAGGATAGTGATGATACCCGAAATTTCTGTCAGACAGGATGGTGAGGTAGACGTCGTAAGGAGGAGGAAGAGGAAGAGGTAGACAGCGTCATGTGATAAAGTTAGAGGGGCTCTGTGCCTCATATTTCTTTGACTCCCTCGACAGCAACGTAATTAGATTCAGTATCAACTTCTTCTTTTTTTTTTTGTGAGCTGAGACGGCACGGGCAACTGAGGCCCCAGTCGAAGCCATCTCATTAGCGCTATACATATATACATTATATATATATATATATATATATATATATATATATATATATATATCCTAGCCTCAGCCAAGTAGCCCATTTTATCAATCAAACTCTAAAGGTGGATGAACAGCTGGATTGACTGTTGACCGACTGCCGCAAGCAGGATTCAAACCTATGTTCTCGATCCTGGGCGGTGGTCAGGAATGCTAACCGCTACACCACGGAGGACCAGCTGAGTTGCTCAGAATCGATGACTACAGCTTAGTTGTAGGCTTATGGCAACATGGAGACTTATAGACCACTTATGGCAATATGGAAGCTTGTAGACCACTTTTGGCAACATGGAGGCCTGTAGACCACTTATGGGAATATGGAAGCTTGTAGACCACTTATGGCAACATGGAGGCTTGTAGACCACTTATGACAACATGGAGACTTATAGACTACTCATGGCAATATGGAAGCTTGAAGACCGCTTATGGCATCATGGAGGCTTGTTGACCACTTATGGCAATATGAAAACTTAAAGACCACTTATGGCAACATGGAGGCTTGTAGACCACTTTTGGCAATATGGAGGCTTGTAGAGCACTTATGGCAATATGGAAGGTTGTAGACCACTTATGGCAACATGGAGGCTTGTAGACTACTTATGACAACATGTAGGCTTATAGACCACTTATGGCAATATAGAAGCTTGAAGACCACTCATGGCAACATGGAGGATTGAAGACCACTTATGGCAACATGGAGGATTGTAGACCACTTATGGCAATATGAAAGCTTGTAGGCCACTTATGGCAACATGGAGGCTTATAGACCACTTATGACAATATGGCGACTTATAGACCACTTATGGCAATATGGAAGCTTGTAGACCACTAATGGCAACATGGAGGCTTATAGACCACTTATGGCAACATGGAATTGAACACAAAGTGTTGCAGCGCTTCGTTGCTACCATCCTGGCTACAGCAGCATAACATCTGGATCCTATCCAAACTGCTGATCATCAGACTGTCGAGAAGATATCCTTATATTTATATAAATATTGCAGACGATAAAATCCTTGACGTATACGGGCAGAAGATAATAGCGAATAATGAAAAATTATGCACGTTCACAATCGGTGCATTACTATAATGAGTTTGTAATACCATATCCATAAATAGTCATAGCAACTCAAGCACGTACCCAAAATATACATTATATACCCTACATAAACAATATACATTATATACACTATATAAACCATATACATTTTATGCACTATATATATATATATATATATATATATATATATATATATATATATATATATACAGTATATACACTATATAAACTATATACATATACGCTATATAAACTATATACATTATATACACTATATGAACTATATTCATTATATACACTATATACACTATACTCTGGTATACATTATATACATTATACTCTGCAGTCTATACGCTATATACACTCTACACTATACGCTATATTCTACATACACTATACACTGTACGCAATACAATGTGCACCCAGACGACGCCAACGAACACTAGGAGATACTGACGCATTTCCTGTGATCAACTCTTAAACGCGTCGTCTCCCAAAACACTGGAAGGAAAAGAAATCATTTTGTATGACGAGAGGAATTAATGTTTTTTCATTCTTTCTTCCATCTTCTTTCGTCGTCGTCTTCTTTCCCTCTTCCTCCTCCTCCGTCTCCTCTCTCTCCTCCTCCTCTTCTGCTTCCTCCTCTTCCTCTTTTTCCTCCTCTTCATCTTCGTCTTCTTCTTCTTTTCTTCCTTTCATCCTTCTCCATCTTCATCTACTATTCCTCCTCCTCCTTCTCCTCTTAATCTTCCTCTTCCTCCTCCTCCTCCTCCTCCTTCCTCTTTTCCCTATCTTACTAATCCTCTTCTTCCTCCTCCTCCTCCTCCTCCTTCTTCTTCCTCTTTTCCCTATCTTACTAATCCTCTTCTTCCTCCTCCTCCTCCTCCTCTTCCTCTTCAGCACCTCCCGGCAAAAACGTCTTCAGATCCAGTCTCACACACATACAGTCCTCTCCCCGTTCCCTACCAACACCATTTGGTAACGCGAGCATTCCATCCGGGACTCACGAACTCGGAACCAATTTCCACCAAGCTGCCCGAAATATTCCCTAACTTATGCAAGCGGCCAGAAGTTGTGCAAGATTAAGCGGCGCAAATGCTCCCAAGTTGCAAACGGTATTTGCATGTTATTCAAAAGTCTGTGAGGGCCATGCAAACGTTTTCTAGGTTTATGCAAATGCGCACAAACGTTCCCGTTTTGAGTAAACGTGCGAGAGCTGTGCAGGCGTTTGTGGCCAATGTTCGTGAGGTTGATTAAACGTTTGGAAGTTGACTGAGCGTTTGTGTGCTGAGCAAAACATTCGCGATTTGCACAGACTTGCGTGGGATATGATTAAGAGTTCTGTGCCAAATGCGCATGCGTTCGTGGGTTGAATAAACGTTCTTTTAAACGACACAAACGTTCGTCATTCGAGTAAACGTCTGTGAGCTCCGCAAGCTTTTGAGAGCTGATCATGCGTTCGTGATTGATCCTGACTTAACCAAAATTCGTGAGCTCCACGAACGAATCGTGAGTCCAGCAAACGTTTGTGGGTTGAAGTAAACGTTAATAGCTTATTCTAGTGTCCGAAACTTTCACTGCAGAAGACGTTACTTCAGTAAAAAAATTATGATTTTCATCGATGGGGAAAAGTATTCTGATGAACAGCGTTGAACGAGGTGATGAAAGTGACGTGAACAGTTACCTTTGAGGAGACTGTATCGTCGTAACAGAGTACAGTCTCGTCAAAGAACGTCTCGCCTCAAAGGAATCCATCCTGTCCCTGCTGCTGAGTGCAGCGCAGCCCTTAGGGCTGCAAGAACTCCTGGATGAGGGGTCCTGGAGTGCCACATGGACCTTTTCAGAAAGGGGTTCTTAAGTAATACTGATAATGTTAATATGTCTCTTCACTCAGCATTATAGGGCAAAGGGGCATAAACTGAAGATGTTAAAGGAGATGTAAAAGAATGATTGATCGACTGGTGTTCCCGTGAATAGATTGGAAAAAAAAATAGCTGTTAATGAGTAGATTTCAGGCGAGTGAGAGAGAGAGAGAGAGAGAGAGAGAGAGTTGGCTACTCACAAGACCTTGAGGCTGGGCAGGTAGGCGTGGAAGATATGGGGCGGCAGGGTAGTCAGCCGAGGCGCATGGCTTATGTATCTGCAGGAGAGAGAGAGCAAATCAATCACAGGTCACCACAGGTTATACACGCCAGGTCGGTCACAGGCCCACAGACTAAGTCAATGGTAGGTCGACACGACAGGTCAGTGACGGGTCCATCTGTCAGGTCAGTATTAGATCCATACACCACGACACGCCAGGTCAGTAGCAGGTCGACACGCCAGGTCCAATTGATAGGTCTGTGGCAGGTCCTCGATCCAGGTCAGTCAAAGGCCCACGCACCAGGTCTGCCCCTTACAGGTCCGCGAGCCAGATAAACCACAGGTCCATACACCTGGTCAGCCATGGGTATACGCACAGCAGGATGCGTTCCCACACGGCAGCCTATAAACCATCACTTGGGAAAAATAATGATCACCTGAGATGGATTCCATATTAAATATAGGAAGTCCTGAAGTATAAAACGTTGACCGTAAGAAGGAAGTTATATAACGTAAGAAACTACCCAGTTTTAGCAACAGACAGGAGGCTGGATTCCATAACCTGGGGATAGAGTATTGGATTTTGAGAGATGCATTCCAAGGACGTGAGGAGATATGTACCAGCAGTAAGGTTTAGTGAGAGGGGGACTGTGAAATAAAACATGATAGAGGCATTTAACAGATGGAGGGAAAACGAGAGAGAACGGAGGCACACTGTGGGAAACAGAGTCGAAGGGCATTTGCCAGACAGGAGAGTGGGGCACTGTGGGAAACATAGGAGTCGAAGGGCATTTGCCAGACAGGAGAGTGGGGCACTGTGGGAAACATAGGAGTCGAAGGGCATTTGCCAGATAGGAGAGTGGGGCACTGTGGGAAACGTAGGAGTCGAAGGGCATTTGCCAGACAGGAGAGTGAGGCCAAAAATGACTTCATCAGCACAAGGAAGGAAGAGCAAGCGAGGTGTGGAAAGAGACACAGAGAACAAAGTAAAAAAGAACATCAGTTCATTTCACAAACTTATGAAGGTCAGCCTAACAGGACCAGATTATTGGATTAATGAACACATGAGAGAGGGAAAGTTAGTGGGACGGATGTAGTGTTCTCCTGTTAGGACTTCAGTACAATGTTTCAGTGGATGTTTGTCCTTGGAAGATCTAAAGGCATCATTACTCTCAGCCAGGAAGGTGCTATAGACAATATTGAAATAAATCACTGAGGAAATGTGGAGGTTCACGAGAGCCCTAGAGCCCTAGACTCGCGCAAAGACTATGTGGACTGGATGGCATTTCGCCATTCGCACTCGGAGGACGTACAGAGACCCTTGTTAAGCCAATGGGGATGAATGAAATCGCCCCGAATAAGTGGAACGTTCCTACAGAACGGGAGGGAGCCAACCTCCTACCAGTATTCAAACAGAACAGAAGAGAATCAACCCTGAACTTTAGGCCAGTATCCCCTAACGAACACAATCTTCAAGATAAATATAAAAAAGGTATTCTTAAAAAGTAGAGAGAAAAGCCCCCTGACCATTCCACGCTACCTGAGAGGTACACAATTTAGAGTCGGGGAAAAAACGAGTCCTTTGTGACGAACCTGATGGAATTTTATGATCGAGTAAGCAACGTCGCAGATAAAAGAGATGGTAGGGTGGACTGGTATTTTCTTGGACGGCCTTTGATACCGTCCGCTACAGAAGGCTACCTGGAGTCACAGAAGGGGCTCGAACGAATCATTAGCCACCTACCGTAAACAGAAGGGAACGGAGGCCACATTTCAAAGTAGTCTTCTCAAACTGGGTGAGGGTGACACGTGGTGTCCCTCAAGGGTCAGTCCTGAGGCCATTACTGTTTCTGATCTGCGTATATGATCTGCCAAACGAGGTATCAGGTCAGTTGCGGGTCCTCACGCCAGGTCAGTCATAGGTCCTCACACGACAGGTCAGTAAGAGTTCCAGGTATCAGGTCAGCATCCACTGCTGAATACTCCAAGTCAGGCTCCACGTCCACACGCCGGGTCAGTGGCATATACACACAGCAGGCATGTAGCGCCTCATAAAAGTCTACACAGTTGGTACGTACACACGGTAAATATGTGCACACAACAGGTACACACACTAGGCGAATACTCACAACTGGTACACATAGAAGTATGTGCGCACAGAAAGTATACACAGCATGTACACAGCTAAGCAAGTAGAATACACACAGTATGTGCACAGCTAAGCAAGCAGACTACACAGTATATACACAGCTAAACAAGTAATTACACACAGTATGTACACAATTAAGCAAATAGACTATACAGAGCACGTACACAGCTAAACAAGTAAACCACACAGAACAAGTACACAGCTAAGCAGGTAGACTACACACAGCATGTACACAGCTAACAAGTAGACTACATAGAACATGTACTCAACAAAGCAAATAGACTACTCACAGCACATACACAGCTAAGCAAGTAGACTACATAGAGCGTATACACAGCTAATCGAGTAGACTACACAGAGCATGTATATAGCTAAACAAGTAAACCACACAGAACAAGTACACAGCTGAGCAAGTAGACTACACAGAGCATGTACACAGCTTAGCAAGTAGACTACATAGAGCATGTACACAGCTAAGCAAGTAGACTACGTAGAGCATGTACACAGCTAAACAAGTAGACTACACAGAACATGTACACAGCAATTCAAGTGGACTACACAGAGCATGTACACAGCTAAACAAGTAAACCACACAGAACAAGTACACAGTTAAGCAAGTAGACTACACAGAGCATGTACACAGCTAAGCAAGTAGACTACATAGAACATGTACACAGCTAAGCAAGTAGACTACATAGAGCAAGTAAACAGCTAAACAAGTAGACTACATAGAGCATATACACAGCTAAACAAGTAAACTACACACCATGTGCACAGTTAAACAAGTAAACCACACAGAACAAGTCCACACAGTATGTAGGTATATATCAAAATGCACATAGAGAACAAACCTGTCTTGCTATATAAACAAGTGAGCCCATAAACACTTCTATAAACATTTGTCCCAATAGAATTCATAAACATTATGAAACATGGTCCAAAAGAATCGGGGATTTGTAGATAACTAATATTACCACAACTCAACCATAGAACAGTCTATTGTTGAACAGACTCTATTGTCCGATACAGGCTAAGCTTTGTCACCACGAGTTATGTCACAAACACGCTACTAAAATAAATACACACACACACACACACACGCACTAAGGCGCACACACACACACACATACACACACACGCACGCACTAAGGCGCACACACACACACACACACACACACACGGTATATATCACTAAATTAGACAGGAAAATATATATAAAAAGAACGATATAAAGAAGTACTTTTATTATATAAGAGTGTTGGAGGAATGGAATAACTTGGACCAGAACGTGGAAGTCATACAAAAGTTGTAAAGCTAACGAATTTTTCAAGAGACGAGAGAGGGAGCCCCCAGGAGGGTAAAACTCCCCTCTCCCCCTGTACAGTACAAATAGGTAATTAGGAAAGAGAGGAATCAGATCAAAAATCATGAATAGCGTCATCAGCTGGGACACTGAAGAATATTCTGAAAGCGCACGAACCCAGCTTGCTGATGTAGACAGTAAAGAGTTCGTAATAATTTGCTAGGATTAGATGACTAGAAGCCATGGCAACTACTTCAGCGAGAAACGTGTTAGAAAAAGATGTGAAGAAGTATCTGGAGAGTATTCGAGTCGTGGATGAATGGAATAGACTTAGTTATAAGACTTTTGAATGCGGACAGGTTACCGAAGTTGAAGAAGTTGCCTGAGAGTGATTGTTCAAGAAATGGGGCCACACCAGAAAGTAAAAACTTAGCACCCCTGTTGTAGAAATACCCATCCGGCCTTACAGACAGACAGACAGACAGACACACACACAGACAGACAGACAGACACACACACACAGACACACACACACACACACACCCCGTTTGCGCGTATTGACAGCACAAGCCAACAATTAAACACGACAAACACACCCCACTCGCAAATCTGGGGGGATTCGCGAATCACTGAATGTGACCTCACAGCACAGGATATATGCACACAGAGGGGGAAGGGGGGGAATGAGGTAATGAAATCCACAAATGCAAGCTGAAGCGATCAGGAATCTCTCTCTCTCTCTCTCTCTCTCTCTCTCTCTCTCTCTCATTCTCTCTCTCTCTTTCTTCCTCTCTCATACACACACACACACACACACACACACACACACACACAAATCAAACACAGAACATCGCAGGCACAGAACTCTATTACCCCTTGACACACGCACACAGGCCATCAGAGACACAGATCTCAATGAATACAGAAACATTCACAGACTTTCACAGACACAGAAGTTTATCCAAGACACATACAGACCCTTACAGACACAGACATCCACCCCAGATACACATAGCCCATTTCAGACACAAGTACACCAACCCCAAACACAGACTCATAGACCACGACCGCAAAACTCGACCCCAGACACACCCCCAGAGATCATCACAACCCCGGAACTTGACCTCAGACACTCAAAAAACACCAGAGACGCAGGACTTACATAGTCCGCAAGCGGCCCATCCCACGGAAGCAATCTGTCTCCATCTTCTTCAGTTTCTTGGCGTCCCGCAAGATCCTGTAGGAGAGAAAACACATTGTATCAGGTCATTTATACATGGTTGGGTCTTCCCATGGTAGATGGGCCACGCCAGGCCAGCCTTCCCATGGTAGATGGGTCACGCCAGGCCAGCCTTCCCATGGTAGATGGGTTACCTCAGGAGAGCCTTCCCTTGGTAGATGGGTCACGCCAGGCCAGCCTTCCCATGGTAGATGGGTTACCTCAGGAGAGCCTTCCCATAGTAGATGGGTCACGCTAGGCCAGCCTTCCCATGGTAGATGGGTTACCTCAGGCCAGTCTTTCGTGCTACCATGGGGCTAACTCATGGAAACCACATGAGTTCAAATCATGTGGACTCCCGTGGTGTAGCGGTTAGCGTTCCTGACCGTGACGCATTCACGGGCCGCCCAGGTTCGAACGCATAGGTTCGAATCCTGGTTATGGCAGTCAGTCCAGAGTCAACCCAGCTGTTCATCCATCCCTAGAGAGTTGGTTGATAAAATGGGTACCTGGCTCAGCTGCCCGTGCCGTTTTAGCTAATATAAAAAGACAAAAATCCCGTGTCATGGACGGTGACTAAGAAGGGCGAAAGCGAGTGGCTGGAAAGATCCACCCTTCCTGTATTACTTTCCAAAAGAAGGAAGAGAGCAAGGAGCCAAGTGAGGAATTCTCCCTCTAAGGCTCAGTCATCTGTTCTCGACGCTCTCTCGCTCACATGGGAAACGGGCGAGCATGTACGGAGAAAAATATATACATATCTGTCGTCATGATAAAGTAAGGGTGGTGAGGTATCCAGCTGATGTTCGCGTTTGAATGTGGCTGATGACTAGCCCGAGTCCCGGGGCTCCAGTGTGGCCGCTGGCGACTGACACCGAAATGAAAGGTAAACAAGGCGATGGAAGCTCGTGTTTTTTTTGTTTTTTTTCCCCACGCGATGTCCAAACAAAATGGAGCCCCGGCGTGTTTATGGCTGAAACGATCAAATGGTTTCCATTAACACCAGCCGCCCGCAGTACACAATTACTGGGAAAACCATTATATAAAACTATGGGCTTTTCTCTCCTCCCTTATGGTGGAGTAATGGGCTATCAGATTACGTCCTCGACCCACGTCCTCTCTCTCTCTCTCTCTCTCCTCCCTGGCCATTACCTGTAGAAGGTATACAATCTCAGGTGTCGCTGGCACTCCGTAGTGTAGCTGTTAGCGTGGCTGACACATTCACAGGCCGCCTGGGGTCGAGTCAGCATCGGTTCGAATCCAGGCACGGGCAGTTAGCCTGCAGTCAACCCAGCTGTTTGTCCTCCCTTAGGGGTTGGGTCGATAAGTTGGGTTATCTGGCTTAGGTTA
>JAYMFT010260842.1:0-10773 GCA_038088735.1 Panulirus argus
CAGTAACAAGTTCACTCAAAGAGACTAATAATAATAATAATAATAATAATAATAATAATAATAATAATAATAATAATAATAAAGAATTTAGTGAAGTACAATACATTGGGATTACATACATACATTTCCCGAGAATTGTACGAAGTATCTAATCACAAAATACGACTAAAAAAAAAAAAGCCTGTCTTTCAAGAATCAGCTAAACAATACTAAAAAAAAATAATAATACCACAAGTAAGGAAAGAGACGAATCATGTAAACACTTTAAGTCCCACAGCGCTTTCCTCTTCTCTCATCACAACCGTAAACAAGCCACCTCCATCTTAAAAAAGTAGACAAAGGAAAAAAAAAAAAATATATATATTTCCCCCTCCCCCCCACACACGTTCGGTTAAAATAACGCCCTCCCCCCCGAGCGAGAGAGTGGGGGGGTGTAAATAATAAGGCCGGAAGCCATGCCCGAGCGGACCTCCAAATTTCACGGGTGACTTGTCGCTTGCCTACCACCCCCACCCCCCCCTTCCCTCTTGAGTCTGGGCAGATGGTGCGGGGGGGAGGGGAGGTGACGATCAAGGTGGGAAGGGTGGGGAGGGAACGGGAGGGGGAGGGGGAAGGACAGAGGGAGGGAGGGGGACAAGACTGCTGGCTTGGGAAAGTTGGACTCGTATATTTACGAGCGGAATGGGCAAGGGTGACTACATGCCATTTTTAAATCTTTTTTCATTTAATGAACTTTGACACGTGTGGCGGATGTCACGTCCGGAATGTTCTCCAAGCACTTTAATCATCTCAACAATAACAATAAGTTATTATATATATATATATATATATATATATATATATATATATATATATATATATATATATAACACGGGGGGCAGGAGGCATCCCACAACAACAAAAGGCCTCCACACCTTCACTGAAAACACAATGAAAATGGCCAACTCTCTTTCACCCGTTTTCTTGCCTTTAACATCCTCCTCTCCAACCGGGCAGCCTGATACACAGACTCAAGACACACACCCTCCAGTCTCTCAAGCCTTTTTTCTTAAGTATCAACCACAAAAATACAGTCATTTAAACATGCTCTTTTGAAAACACTTTCAATGCTGGGAAATGATTTTTTTTTTTACCACCAAAATGACAATGACTTACAAATAACAGTGTTTGAGGCAACGGCGGATGAAGGACAAAGTTCAAGTACTTTGTAATTTACGATAAATCAAGGACAAACACCATGCACTATAATGAAGACGTTATATAAACCATTGTTTTTCTTTATATAATAACTAAAAAGCTAATCCCCAGAACATGAGAGGAGAGAGCGTTCCACCTTTCTAGTCACTAAGGGGGAATCGCTGGCTCAACCTCAGACCATGTGTGTATGTAAGTTCCCACTACTTAAAAGTCTGTTTGTCTGTATATGTGTATGTAAGTGTGGGTGTTGTTTGCACCTGTTTGTCTGTAAATGTGTGTGTGTGTGTGTGTACCTGCTTGCCTGATCATTCACAAGCACGTCTGTCTGTGTCTCTGCTTGTCCTAACCGTTAAAGTCATCCACCTGAGTGCAGTCGTCAACAATGACGGCGCTTCCCTCCCTCTCTCACTACCCCATCAGAGACAGAGTGTGTGAGGTGTCACGCCAGCTCCCATCTCCAACACAACACAGCTGCCCCCCCCCCATCTCCCCCTCCTTTCCTCCATCACCACCAGGTCAACCGTTTGCCTTGCTTGTATGTAACCCCTTGAGCATGACGGTACGACCCTCGGGAACCAAGGTACGACCTGAGTACGACGGGTGACCCTTGAGCACGACGGTACGACTATCGAGTTAGGTTAAAAGTGTCAGGGACATCAAACCAAACGCCCGTAGTCTCACTCAGGGGTCGTACCGCCGTGCCGATGGGGTCGTATCAATGGTGATCAAAGGTCGTTTGTTGTGTTCAAGGGATTTTAAACGTTGAGTGAGTGAACGAGACCCAGTAGTTTGCATACACCCACTCGCTTCCCAACCAAACATTTCTTGTACAATGACTGACGTGGTGAATATGGTACTAATAAACATATCAACAGGATAATAATCATATTCTGGGCTATATTTAGACGCCAGGGGTTGGCAGAGAGCCAGTCTCACAGCCAGCGCTGGACTCATCTCGCAGATTTAAAGGTCTCGCTCTACGATACTTCAGATAACGCTAAAAATATATAACAAATTCGCTAATGCATTACTGGCGATTGTGGGACGTTATTTACTAATCGGTGACTCACGTCCATCAATATTGCCAGACACAGCCAACCTATTTTTTTTTTTTATTATTATTATACACAAGTCTTTACATATCAAATCGTATTATGTACTAAGATATCATAAAAACTTTTACATATATTTTTTCTGGGGTATAATGCGAGTGATGTCACCGGGAAGGTATGCGACACGAGGCGAATATGTTAATGCGGGGAGCTGGTGGGGCGGAGCTCCGCTCGGCGGAACACCTGCTCCAACTGTTCCAGTTTGCTTACAAACATGGCCGTTCCCGCCAGCCCACATGGCCACCGCCACGAGAGAGATGTATATCTCTCTAATTTGGTACAAATTCGTAGCGATTCGACATTAGTTTCATGGGTGTATTCCCTTCTGGATCTTGATGGGTGCGTGGGCATAATTATATACGGTGGTTTCAATCTCTAAAAGCGTATAAAAGCGTTCGGCAAGGGCGTTTTATCATAAGCTACTGCCACTAATCATAGTCTCAAGAAAAAAAAATATATAAATATATCCTCATCTAATATTAGGATTTAACTGCATCTGCTGTTAGAGTAATGAAGACTTCGATAAATTCCTGGTGTGTGTGTGTGTGTGTGTGTGTGTGTGTGTGTCTCGCTCCAGGTCTCTCACCAAGCGAGACAAGGTACAGAGAGACAGAAAGACAGACATGTTGATGGCATCTGAGTCATAAACACAGACGGCCCCTCCCCCCGCCCGCACCCCCCCCCCCCCTCCCCCAACAACCGGCCCTTCCATACCTTCCTGCAACCTAACATCGCCAGCCACAGCAGCCCCCGGGGGAGAGGCCAATATTAAACGAAGTAAATTACGTACGCTACCACCAGAGGGTCTCTGCCCCGGCCCCCCACAATCACCCGCCTCATTAGCCAGATCTTCCCATTCTTCATTCAACCTTTCCACCCCACAAAAACAACCTCTCGCATATTTTTTTTCTTTCCATTTCTCCCCATCACCTCCTTCCTCTACTTTCTACTTTCCCTAGTCTGCTCCTCGCAGGCGTTCTTCCCAACCCTCCGTGCAGTCTGGGGTACTTCGGGTGTCGGGTATGGAGCCGTACAGCGGTCTGTTAAGAGACAAGGACACGTACGTCAACTCCTTCGGCACGACTATATACACGACCCCTTGGGCACGATGGCCTTTTGGCATCTGAAGGGTCAGGTCAAAAGGACAGGTCGTCCGGCATACCCGAGGGTCGTACCGTCGTACTCAAGGCTCTTACTAAGAACAAAAACCAAACCAACAAACAAAAACACGAGCTATAACACCCCATAGACAACGTGAATCAGCTGTTCCGGTGACGTCATCAGGGGAACACCTGCCCCTCGGCATAACACATGCATACAAACACCCACATTTGCATATAGGGCCGACACACAGAGCTGGAATAATTGCCGTACATCCCCAAACATCTGCCCTCCCCTCCCACCTCACCTGCACCCATATGTGACGCACCCACGCACCCTCCTCCCCACACGGAGTAAACCACCTGTCTAATCTTGCGAATCCTATTCTCCCTCTCTGATTCCTGAGCGGCCAACAACCACCACCACCGCAATCGCCACCTCCTCCCCGAAAGCACACCACACAGCAAGAGGGGTATTTGCTGCCCCACTGGAATCCACGTTGAATGGAGAGTACGAAGGCCATCATATGCAGAACAAGACAACACACTCGTGGCCTTAGAACGACCAATCCATGTCATAACACATCTCTCGTCAAGCATATCACCATTCATTCTCCTTTCCTCTCAAATGAACTGTAGATTACGACCCCCTGGGTATGACGGCCTCACCTTTGACCTGACCCTTAAGATAGTTCGGGTCAAACACCAGGTCCTCATCACAGCCAAGAAGGGTCGTACGATCGTGCTTTACGTAACGCACAGTGGTCGTGTGTGTGTGTGGGGGGGGGGGTTGTTGTGTCACGGGGTTGACACTGACCTTAACAACAGCTTTACATCCAAGAGCCGAACGCTCAGACATGAATAACCATACATGTATATATATGGCTTCCAGAGACCCTGACCACTCGGCAACAGCCGCCGGGGGGGAGGTTGGGTGAGGGAGTAACCGGGCAACGGGAAGGCATTTAATAACATGCTTATTGCAATCCCCCCGCCAGGGGAGGGGGGAGGGGTGTTGATCGGTCGGTAGATATGTATAACTCACTCCAACTCCCACAAAAAAAAGAGGCTTTCCCACACCCACCCACTACCAAACCCCGCTAGAGTACCCAACACACACACACACACACACACACACACACACACACACACCTGCCTCAAGCGAAGGGTTGGTGGTGATCATCCGCCCTACTCAACCGCGTGGGGAAACGTCGTTCACGTGCACACCTCCTCTACACTTCCCCCTACAGACTTTATTCTCACAGCGTTTTAAACCTGTTAACCCTATGTAGAAACATTAACCCCCCCCCCTCACCTTCCCCCCAACCTGTGAGCACGACGGTACGACCCTTTGGATATGACGACCTGCCCGTTGACCTGAACCTTGAAAGGACAGGTCAGGTCAAACGCCATGCCAGTACATCAAGGGGTCGTAGTGCCGTGCTTAAAGATCGTGCCGTTTTGTGTCCGAAAATTACAATGAGCCTCGTTCGTCGCGCTCGCACTGGGGTAAAAAAAAAAATGATGATATGCTTAATAAGCGTGTAGAAGTACGGTCGTGCAAAGTAACAAAAGTCTCCTGGGTGGCAGCCACAGAAGCATCATGCTTCATCGTCTTACACACGAATACAATCAATGACAAACCCTCATTCTTTAGATACAACCACAGTACTGTGACATCTACTTACCTTATTAATAAAAATCATTTCTACAATAATACTACAAACTGTGATTTTTGGACTGTAATGTTCATGGGCATGCGCTAAAAAAAAAAACTAAAGTTTAAATCTTCACAGCAATAGCGTTTGGAGCTTTGCTCACTATATACTACTATGCGAGCTTCCATTTCAACTGGAGGCCCAGTTACCTTAAAAAAAAGAAGAGAAATCTTTAACCTACTACACCTTAGCATCACTCCGTGGGGAACAGCAGACACTAAACTACAAAAACCACGGAACGTGAAACCTTAGTAGTAAGTGACATCAAAAGGCGACGGGAAAAGGATCAGTCCGGGGAAGATTTCTGACAGTAACACCAAACACAAAACCGCCATTCAATTACTTTCCAATCCATACAAATATAGAGTATTTATTCCATTCTACAACCAGAAAAACTGTAATTAATATACACAGGTTGATAATGACACGAAGTGTAACGACTAACGATAACACTTGATGAGAGTTCGATGGGAAAACAAGCGTTCGTTCGCGTCTTCCCATTTAAACGTTCGAACACTCCCGGCGTCATCATGTAAACAAACCCTGGCCCGGAACAGCTGATGATGCGCGCCAAAACCTGCCGTTCTCCCCAGCCCACATAGCTCTCGCCTCCTCCCGGATTCTCGGGTTTCAACACTTACTCACTACAAAACGCTTTCCACGCCCTTATCCATCCCCCGATATTCATGAAGTGCACGGGATCTCCATTAGCCAATTGACTGAGTTGCACCAGCATCAATAATATGAGCTCTAAGGGCGAGGCTGCACTGTTGCCATATACTGGATGACATGAGCATAGTAGCGAATAAAACATGGACATATACATCTACACGTATAAGGTCTTAGGATGTATATATATATCTACCTTTCAGTCAATAAAACGTATTTTTTTGTGTAACGAGTTAGCTTTCCTTTACCGTGAATCGTAAAATACAACGTTGACATATATCTAGACGTCAGTACGATACTTGAGTAAGATGGAATGACACCCTCAACCTAGAGGGTAAAGAGAAAAGCCCATCTCATCACACCCACATATCGTTCTGTAGTGCTCAAGGGATCGTACCGTCGTGTTCAGAGGTCGCGCCGTCGTGCTCAACGATCAGTACCGTCGTCCAATCACGTTCGAGATTGAAAATGTCAACATCTGCCGACCCATTATCAACTGCAGGAGCAAATGACATGGCGTACTCTAAGAAAAAATAAAAAACTTTTCATGAGAGACGAGAAAGGTCACTTGCACAGCTGCTGCAGCTCCTTCATTCAGCAAGTGGAGGACACCTTTCCCCCCATCAACACTAGGAGAGGAATGCCCATCCCTCACAACACCTGGGGGGCACCATTACGCCCCAGGGGAGGGGAGGGAAGGGGGTACCAATACGATGCCATCTGACGCCGTCATTCGTAAGTATACCGTTATGATGGGGATTATGGACGGGGCCTCGGGTCGTTCTGGGGAAAAAAAAAAAAATCATCCCCCAGCGAACACGCCTCCTCCACGCTGGTGGCGGTTGCCCACAGGCAGGCCCGTTCACCATCACAACACGATCTCTTCACCCTCAGCACTCGTGCCGTGAACACAAGGACGGTGCGACCCTTGAGCGCGGTCGTACGACCCCTGAGTGCGAAGGTATGACCCTTGTACACGACCCTGAGTCCGAAAACCTGGCCACTGACTTGATCCTTATGGGTCGTACCGTCGTCCTCCTCAAGGGTCGTGCCGCGTCATGATGGAGACTGAAATAGCATAACAGAATTCACGCCGGAGATAAATCTCAAGCAGTGTGTATCTATCTATCCACCTATCTCTATCTATCGATTTGTCTACCTACCTACCTATCTATCTATTTATATACACACAGAGGACTACTAATATCTGAGGAGAGACTACAATTTCCCCGAACTGTGCAAATGAAGTGTGGACGAAAACATCACTTATATGTCACCATATTTCTGCTCAGAAAAAAAGCGTCATTAAATTTTAGATACACACTGATGAAAACGCTATGCTGTTTGCTTCAAGCGTTTGAAAATGAAACAAATACTTATCATATTGTTATATTAACACTATTATCATATTGATATATTAACACTATTATCATATTGTTATATTAACACTATGCAATCATAAGCGTAAAATATATATACATGTATGAAAGGATAACATACAGATATATTAAGCCATTATTGATATGGCACATACTCAGCCTTATTACAAAATTAATGCAAAAGAAATACTATTTCAAAATTAGAAAAAAATAAGAATATGCATTTTGTCTCCACAATACATATAAGAAAACGCTCGACTATATATGGTTAAGCGGTTTGCGCTATCCCTGACTAATGGAAGAGCGCTAAGGCGCTAGCCTTGCCTCATGCGGTGAGCACTACTAAATAGCCCTCCTTACCTCACGCCTCCCTTATAGTCACAGGGAATCCATGCTAGGGTAGCCTCATACGACCATGCGAGCCTTAAAGATACTCACATCTCCCCATTCTTAACCCCCAATTATCAGTGACGAACAAACCCAGCAAATACATAACAATAAAATTCCATCACTTACAAACACACAAGAGACGTGTTCTTCTTTCCTTGTTATAACGGAAAAAGGAAATAAGAAGCATTTTATTTTCTTTCCCTCAAGGGGTCGCTGGACTCAACTGCAGTACGTGACAGATGCGTCTAAAATATGCCATTTAAACTCCACGGTAATTACCCTCAAAACGCTGCACAAATATCTAGTTTCGGTGGCAGACTGCCAGGTTCTGGATTGCTAATGGACGCTAAAATACCAGCTATTCACGTTCTTCGTCGTAAAGAAGTCCTCAATATTGTCTGGCCGGAAATAAACAGCACGAATGTGTGTGTGTGTGAGAGAGAGAGAGAGAGAGAGAGAGAGAGAGAGAGAGAGAGAGAGAGAGACTTGGGTGTTGACACAGTACCTAACCTGAAGCCAAAGCTCCACCTCAGAAACGTCAAAGGGGAGAGAACTCTGTCTGCTGGTAAATATCAGAATAGCTTTCGAGCGTATGGGTAACAAGGAATTAAGCAAGCTGTTCGCATCTCCTTTATGAGGCTAAAACTAGAATAAGCTTCACTGGTTTGGTCACCGCACTTTCAGAAACGCAAGGACCTAACTACAGTCCAGAGAAAGGCAACACAAACACACGGAATCTCCATGAGTAACGTGAGGTGAAATGCTTGCTATAGGCTTGAGTAGCTGACAATGATTTTGAGCTAGGCTAGCAGTAGCTGCTAGCCTAGCGGATCTGAGTAGCAAACTAGCGGGTTATGCTGTTACGCTAGCAGTCATGCTATGTAATTACTTAGCCAGCTTTCCCTCGGCCATTTCACTGCCACTCACCGGATGGAATTTCACTCGTTGGGGAAAGCCTTATTTCCCAACGGAAGCGAATATACGAGGAAAACGTGGGAGGTAGAGTGACATATAGAAAGAAATCTTCAAGGAACAAGAAATACGAGGGGAATGATAAACTAATCAACTGACAGCTTTCCACAATGTCGCTCCATATGAATCCTGGTTACGGCAGTCGGTCCACCACAGTCAACCCAGCTGTTCATCCACCCCTTGGGGATGGTTCATAAAATAGGGTACCTGGCTCAGGCTAGGGTATATATACATATAGCGTTAATGGGATGGCCTTGATTAGGGCTACCTAAGCTGCCCGTGTCGTCTCAGCTGACTTAAGAAAAAAAAAAAAAAAGGTCATCACTCTTGTTGAGTCATTACGAATTGTCATCATCATCACCAACACAACCACAGTCACGTGACCATCAGTCACCATCATCACCACCAAAAACCGTCAGTCTCCAACTTCTTCCTCACCACCACCACCGCCACCCAACCCTCGCCGACCCCTCCCTACCTACTACTCTTCACACGTCCACAAACCCGTAAACAAATCTTTGTTTCCACCCACCCTCCAGTGTGAGCCGTCAAACGCAAAGACCCCCAGTGTGTTTACACCCACGGCCGACAGGTATCTAAACCAAACACCGTATGGGGTCAACTCATGACACTTATTACCACGAGGTCTGCTTCGATTCTTGTAGATCAACACCACGAAGGTAAATTCTATACTAACTCTCGTAAGACTTAAAAAAAAAAAAAAAATCATGTCAAGCAGGAAATGTTTCATAACTATACACTTGGCGAGCAAAATACCGCCTCGTGATGGAGTTCATCATTAGCGGTACATTACAAAATATACCCACAAACGACTCTCCAGCCTAAGGAAGAGGAAGCAAAAAAATATTGAGAAAGAGACCAATATTATGGGTGTTCCCACGAGTGGTTCTCCCCGGGATGGGGGGAGGGGGGGCGGCCCCAAACCGGCGCACACTAGCGACCTCTGGCAACGCCCCCGCTCACCACCAATGTCAACAAATAATGGCGGGTTTTACCTCCCTAGGGAACAGATGGCAGGTTAGACCTGCTGACTCGTTCCCTTGAGGACTTCTCCCGTGCGTTTTTGTTTGTTCCTTTTCGTACCTTCACGGAAGGGCTGGGAGTAAAGTAGGTACTTAGAATCATAGGTTGAGTATACGATATATATCCTAATTTCGCAAGCATTTTTTCTTTATCATACTGGTGCCGATAGTACCAATATTTTATAAAATAGGGTTGGGGGTCTTTTGTGCTCCTCCTCGCTATGTACTTGAGGAGGAGGAGGAACTGAAGGAATAGTTAAGGCATCTCCAAATCAAGTTAATCTAACTAACACCTCTTGTTTCGCACACACACACACACACACGCTAGAATCTGCAAATAAACTAAATGAAGAAAATCAGGTGAAGGACAAGAAGAAAAGAACAGAACAAGAAACGGATTGGAAAGGACGAACGCAGCCAGCGCGAATAAGAACACGGGAAGAAAATGACTGAAGTAGAGCGAGGTGAAAAACCAGACGACACGGAACGAGGAATGAAGCCTAGTCCTAACACGTACCCGGTCACCATCGCAAGCCTTACCCCCACTTAGCCTATAACCTCTCGTGGCTGAGGAAGATCCCCTTCACGCTCTCTCTCTCTCTCTCTCTTCTTCGCTTTGCTATCTTTTTCTTCTGCTTTCAGGGTGACTGTATCTTTTACAATATAGTGTTGTTTAGGCCAGAGCACCTCGCTCGGACCATGGGGTCAGTGAGGACAGTGTGTATCTATATATATAATTATCTCTTTCCCTTTCTCAACGTACCAAATCATAACACTCTTATCAAAGGCAATCCAAAACCAGATTCTAAACTTAAAAAAAAACTAGCACTAATCAACAAAACGAGGACGGACGGCGATAAAAAAAAGGAAAAAGGACCAAGAGGGACATGAATAAGGAGAGAGGATTAGCGGTGAGTGAGGACACTTTAGGAAGTCTGAGAGCCGTGGGGTGTCAACACCTCACAAGGGTCAGGGGCGCCATGTTTCGTGTCAAACATGGCGGACAGGGAGGAGGAGGAGGGCACCAGCAGCACCTAAGCCCCCACGGTCGATCTGGTGTGGTGATGGACTATGGGGAATGGTAGGGATGGAGGGACATGGTGATGGAGGACATGAAGATGGCGAGAGAGAGAGAGAGAGAGAGAGAGAGAGAGAGAGAGAGAGAGAGAGAGAGAGAGAGAGAGAGAGAGAGA
>JAYMFT010260853.1:0-10773 GCA_038088735.1 Panulirus argus
TATATATATTATCCCTGGGGATAGGGAAGAGGGGGGTGCTTCCCATGTGTTCCTTGCGTGTCGTGGTGGGCGGCTGGAGGGGTTGGAAGTCCTCCCTTACTGTTTTCACTTTTCCAGAGGGAGGAGGAACAGAGAAGGGGCCAAGTGAGGATTTTTCCTCTAAGGCTCCATCCTCTGTTCTTAACGCTACCTCGCTAACGCGGGAAACAGCAAATATGTATGAAAAAAAAATGTATATATATATACATCTTGTTAAAGGGTATATTACCTCAAGGATATATGGAAAAGAGGACGTCTCCCTCAAGTGTTCAGGGTTTCGGTCAGATCATTGAGTAACGCAGGTTTGCTAAAGGGAAACAAGACTCAAATATTGTTAGCCCTACCATTAAAGAAATTTTTGTAGCGACTGAAATACGTAAATCACAGTCACAACTCAGTACGAAAGTGGTTAGGTTCAACGAAACGACACAGACGCGATCGCAAAGTACGAATAAGCTCATACTGTCGCCTGCACCAGATACGATGGCAGCTAGATGTTGCGCAAGAGCTTTATTGGATTTCTGAAGGTACCAGCCAAAGGGAAGGTCACTGGTACGATAGATTGGTTGCATCTCCAGTGTATTTTGCTGACTGGAGTTAAGGCTAGAGAGACGGACAAGGAATCTGAATTTGAAAGTAACGTAAAAGAGCCGTTTGCAGAAAGGAGAAAAGAATTACTGATAGTGGAAGATACTATGGTAACGAGAGAGAGAGAGAGAGAGAGAGAGAGAGAGAGAGAGAGAGTCTGCATATATGGGCCGGTGAACTTTTGAATTTGACAAACGAGGGCAAATAGTGAGAAAACTGTCCGTGGAAACCACCATGAAATGAGAACTCTGATTATGATTAAAGGAAATCTGATACGTTGGGAGCATGTTAAAGAGTCATGATCAGGCAAATCATGCCAAGACCAGGGGATGACAGTTGGGCGAAAGGTTACGAAGATTCTTATTGACGCTGGCTGGACTGAGGAATCCGAAGGGGACACTGAAAGATTATTATCATTTGTATACTTTAAGACGCAGAGAGGAGAGAATGGCGCTTGTTTCTGATGGAATTCAAGATGGTTGTGTTAAAGTATAAAGTTTGGTGTCAGTTATCCTTCAAGCTCTAAGCAGTACAGGGTCTGGGTATGGTTCAATGATTTTTCTCAGTGTTAGTTCGATCTTGCCCTCGTTGAGGAGCTGGGAACGGCTCACGGGGAGCGACTAAATGCCTCACTCACTTTCCCCTCAGCAATTCAGGTTATGAATTTAGGGGAAGCCGATTCTCATCACGATTAAGCGCCGTAACTGTTTGCCACCTATAGTCCCAACGTGGTGTTTTTGTCTTCTGATTTCGCTGCATTTTGATAGCAATGGATTCAAAGCGCGATATCAGGCAACGAGTCCGTAGTCAAGAAATATTTCTATCAAGGCTTTTTATGGGTGTGGTTTTGTTGTGCGATCCAGCGACAACACTGATACCTATAACCACCTAACAGTGGGTTTCGATAGGTGCATATATACCACAGGTGGGATTCGAACCCTGGGAGGGAGGGAGGCCGCAGGCGTTCGGCCACCTTGGCCACATGAAGGTGGCGGGACACCCCTTCCGAGATACGAACCACGACTCTTGGTGTAGAGGCATCTGTTGTTTCATCGATTCTTTTCGATAAGCATTTCTTGGTAACCGTCAGTGTTCACACCGAGTACATACACCACTGTGGTTATGTTTTGAGACCGAGGTTTTAAGCCTGAATATAGGGAGTTTATGTAGGGAGGCTGTGTGGGAGTTCTGCAGGATATTGATGTGAGATAGGGTTTATACCAAAGTGATTTTGAATGTTCCTTTATATCTAGTTCCCAATACTTGGATGCGTTCTGTTTTACACTAATGTCTGTGGGAGATGAGTAAATATTGACTTTCCGGGTTAGTTACATTATCCAGTCATCAAAATGAGGTGAGTTAAGTATATATATATAGAGAGAGAGAGGTGCAGCAAGGACCCCTGAGGTTCGAACCCATTAAGTATAGGAAGTTTTTCCCAGACATAGCATCTGAAAGCAATTTGCATCCTAATGAGGCAAGCAGGGAGTTTCAAAGATGAGAAAGTTGTTTTGTGGAGAGCGAAGGAAGGTTTTGCGTCTGGCACCAATATCTTGCATGAGGGATATTGATGTGTTATCATGTTCGAAGTGGCAAAGGTCCAGTGCTCACAGATGCATATTAGCACAGCGTAGAATAGAGCAGGTCATCAGGAGACTAAGGTGAGCGTGTAATTCAGTTGTGAAGAAGTGTTTATAGCGTTAACGAGTGTTATGATAATTGTGTCTGTGTGTGACTTTGACTAATACGTTTATACTGACACTCGCACTCCTCCTCGTCAGATCGCCAAAGTACGAAACTGAAGTACAATATCTTGCATGAGTTTAGAGAGTTCTGACTGTGAGTTGGTCTGTTGGATTTGATTAGTCGCTTGGTTGGACTTTAGACCTATCGACCTTCCAGGGTCATCAAGGCCCTCAGCGTCCAGCGGTAAACACCAACAAGAGAAATCTTTTAAAACCTTTTTCCGGCTGTGAAACACCACATACCATCTCAGAATGCACCTCGCCCCACGTAGAGTGCTGAAGCTCTTCCATCGGAAACACGTTGCCAAAGACATTGATTCATTCACTCGGAGAGCGAGTTCGTTTTGGGGTATTTGGTTAAACTATCTTTTTTTTTCTTAATCTACATCAAGTAAATCATTGCTTGGAAAAGAAAGATGCCCTTTGTTCTGAGAATTAAGATCCATTAGGATAAGTAGTCTCCCCGAAGTGAAGGAACTGAAGGAAATGAGACAAACACATTTAGTGCAATTGCCAGCTGGGTCAGCGTTTGAAGTATCCTTTCCTCTTTCTTTTTTTTTTTTCAGATATATCCGTGTTGTCATGGAAAGGTGGCGATCGATTTTGTGTATGTTCTCGTTCCCCTGACGGGGGTTTGGAGTGAGGTTATGAAGAGGAGTGAGAGCCCAGGGAGAGGTGGGAACCAAGACACAGTAGGGTAGAAGAGGAGGGATAAGTGAGTCAAGTATAGGATTATTGGATAAAGAAGTGTTAAATTGGGTTATAATGTAATCAGAGAGGGATTACGGATTGTGGAAGAGGGAAGGGTGGTAATGTCGAGCTGGTGGTTGTATATATATACACACCCCTGGTGCTGGGCACGTTATGAGGAGAGAGGCAGAGAGCCAGGCAAGAGTAGCGCGAGTGGCGGGACTGAGGACATTACATTCTGGAAACGTGATTTCAAGTGGGCCATTACGTCTCGGGAAGCGTGGGAATGACTTCAGCCGAAGCAGCTCTGTCCTCATTAGCGAAGCGCCGAGCTGCCGTAATGCTAGCTATCACCCTCAGACTTTACAACCTTAAAAAAAAGGTTGGGTCAGACGGCGTTGTCCCAACAGGAGGATTGAAGACCGATTGAGACGGCGTTGGCTGTAGGATTTATGGGCACAAGAGTTTGGATGTTAGGAACGCTCTGCTGAGTTGTGTAATCTGGTTTTCATGTGATGGGGAACGATGCTATAAACCCCGTGTAGTCCCTGGTAGCTGTTGCTCTGCTCATAGGGCGCAATGCAAGTTGTCTAGAAAAGGACATAATTTTCAGTATGCGGAAGAGGTTTTGGTCTTTCGTAAAATATTTGTTGCTGATGTAGTCGTCTTACCTGCTATTGAAACGTGTCTATTGGTATTCACCAAGTTTGATTGTCAATGCCCGAATCTCCTAGGAGAAAGCTAGCTGGCTTCCCCAGACGTTGAGCCTAGTTTACACACGCTGTTTGTAATGTTCTGGACTGTGAGTTGCGCTCACCTTACTCTGGTCCGTGATTTCATGTATACCTTCAGCTGTGAATTTTTGTAGCAGTGTTTTACCTTTTTCGTTATCGCCTTTAGATTTGTGATGTAAACTCATCTTCTCCGTTGTCATGAATGGATATGGCAGATTATCATTAGATATCTGTTTTAGTTTGATTTTATTTCTCATTTCTTTTTTTCTTACTGAGATCAAAAGACATAATTTTCACATCGCTTCTCTACTGTGATTTGTTTCGTTTTTTTACAGGTGCTATGTAGAGGATTTGTCTTTTTTCTTCCCCTTCGTGTCCCTCAGAGATATGTTAAAGGTCAGTGACTAGTGTCAGTTGCAATTCTTATTGCTCGGTTAAGGAGAACGCTTCTTAGCATCATATGTTCGACGCCTGAAGATATTGCATCATGGATGTCTAAGGCATCTGGGGACAACATTACGACAGCGTCATATATACCCCTGAAATTGGTGGATATGTTACAGTGGAGAAACAGCCTAGTCAGCCCACATCGAGAGCACAGAAACAAGAACACCATTAACCTAAGCCATGATCCACACACCTTACCGTGGTTCCACCTGATCACTTCATATGCTATGATCAGTCCAGTGAAAGCACGTCGACCCCTGTATACCACTTCCTTCCAATTCGCCCTATACCGTGCACGCCTCACGCCCTCCTGCATGTCGAGGCCCGATCACTCAAAGCATCATTCACTCCATCCTTCCATCTCGTCCTCGGTCTCACTTCTATCCTTGTTCCCTCCACTTCTGACACGTATACCCTCTTAGTAAGTCTCTCTTCACTTATTCTCTCGTTTTGTCCAAACTATTTCAGTTCTCTTCTCCATATTGTTCTTACTACTACAACCTCTCTCCTCGTCATCTCTTATAATCTTAGGACCCATGCCTTGTATCAATGCAGCTTCCATCAGTACGACTATACCAATAAGTATGCACACTTATGCCTTCGGAGACGGGGACCGTCTCTTTCCACACTCTCCTCAACGCACCCAGGACATTTACTCCTCTAACCTATGATTCACTTCAGATTCCATAATCCTATCCGATGCCGTGTCCGACCCCCGGCATCTAAAACATAAAACTTCCTCTGGGTTCACTCCACTCAAAAAGACGCTCAGACCATACAGTCCCTCTCTCCCTGCTAAAACTTCGTTACCTTGCATTCAGTCACTTTAAATCTCAGCTTCCTCCTTTCACACACTCGTAGAGACTCAGACACAACCAGAATCTACAGTGTCTCACTAGAGTCTACCACGAGAGCCGAGTCATTTACGAATGGCAACGGACTCATCCCTCAGACCTCTATCCTCAAGTGACCGTAGACGGGCTCATCTCTCCAAAACCGTACCATTTGCTGTCCGCACCAACTCATCAATAACCTTTTTGAACAGCCATGGTGATAACACACACCCTTGATGTAATCCCACCTTCGTCTGGAATCACTCACCCAACTCCCTTCCTGATGGCAGACAAGCCTCACTCTCATGATGGAATCTCCTCGCCGCTTCTAATAGGTTTCCTCCTCTGCCACATGTTCGTTTATACCTTCCAAAAGCCATATCTATCACCCCTGTCAAACAATTTTTTTCAGATAGATAAATGCCTCTCTCTCCCTCCTAACACACACACACACACACACACACACACACATACACACATAAAAACTTCCTTCCTCTTTCGTCTTTCCTTTCTACAATCTTTTTCCCTTTAAGAGCTACGTCTACAAATCTTTGGGAAGCCCTGATCAATCTGTACTTTTTTATCTTTATAATTTTTACGCTAGATGGCCTTTGATTAGGGCGGTTTTTCTTTTTTTTTCTTTTGCCCGTGTCATGTCGGTCACTGTAAATATAACGTAATTTCGTCATAGTTCTGTTCTCTTGTTCGATCAATAACCTGTATTTATGTTGTCTTCATCAAGAAATTGTTTGACGCTACCCCTATAGTTGAAATCCATACGTATGTCGCCGTTGTTTAAGGTAGACTTCTTCACTAAAGAGTTTGCCTCTTCGAAACTCACCAAAGTCATACATACTTGAACTGCGTCATACCACAATTTTTGTCATGAGTCTGGAGTTCTCCGTGTAAGAAAGTCGTGTGAGCACACGAAGGGTCGGTCACATGCGTTGTGAGAGAGTTACGTGATCTTATAATAATCCTTAACACCTGTGGAAAATGTTGACAGATTTTTCGGTTTAAGGATCTTAAAACTGACGTTGACGGCCTTGATTATCCCTGGCGCTTGACAGACCCAAAGGCCAAACAAGCCGCCGACCGAAAGAACATAGCGAACAATCGTATCATACATACAGTGTAATTCATTCTACGTGAGACGTTACTTAACATCCACTGACGTAATAATTTCAATCGTACATCATCAAGAAGTTGGTTGGTCATTTGGGTTTTGAGGCTATCGATTGCCAGGGTTGCTAAAACCGTCAACGTCACGTCGAATAATCTTGAACACTTGAGGAAAAAACGTTCAAGATAATTAATTCTTAGACCTTACACGCTATCACTACACGCACGGCCCGTCACGGAAAGATTGGTTGGGTGGTTTTCTGAGCTTCAAGCCTATCATCTGTTGGGGTAATTAAGGCCTTCAGCATCAAGTTACATCCACCAATTAAAGGAAAATCGTCTGTTGAAGATAATTCTAAGACCACATACACTCTCACTATCCAAATGGTCCAAGTCATAGTAAACACTCTTCGTCTTATGTTTCAATTGCTTTGTCAAATGTTTTCAGTCACACACTGACAGTGGCACTGACACTAAGCTCGTGTGTCCCAGTGCAAGAAGTAACAACGAAAACGATGATTACGATGCATGAGTTTTGCAAGGTCTAACAATAACCGAGTAAAAATAGCTGAACTGTACACACCCTAGACTATACTTTGGTAAACATTTGCTTTACAAAAAAGGATGATGGTGGAAGCTATCCATCAAGAAAAATAACATGTGTTTGCTTTAAATATTGGTACGACACAAGCATACAACAAATATTTAGGTAATCAACAGACGCCGAAATTATATTCAAAACGCAAACGTTATTGAGCAAACACTAGCTCATACTTGCTCCCCGGAACATCGGGCAATTCCTGAAAATCTATGGTTTGCAATCTGATTTATGCATGTTGAAATATCATACCCGACTGCAGCTTCTGTTGCCGGAATACTACTGTACTTCAGTAGACATACAGGATTAAATTATATGGTTACCTTTCTTTGTGCCTAGCGACATCCCTATACCTGTATTTGGCCACTTTTTTATTACTGATTTTAACCACTTAACGTATAATGCCACTTTCCTGAGTCCTGCTAATACAACCCACTTGATTTAGGGAACAATAATACGTATACTTGGAAGACACTGGTCACTCATACCTTAATGTAAGTGGCAACTTCTTCCTGACCACTTTTATCATAGCTTGACTTTTATGTATTCTGTTCACTTCTGCTTCCCTATTACTGTTGCTGGTCACTGTCCTTCCCTATTACTGTTGCTGGTCACTGTCCTTCCCTATTACTGTTGCTGGTCACTGTCCTTCCCTGTTGCTGTTATGGTCAATGTCCTTCACTCTTACGTCTACTGGTCTCTGTCCTGCCTTTTCACCTTTACTGGCCACTGTCTCCGTAAACAAAATTCAAAGCCATCACTCTAAACATAAACAATTAATGAAACATATGGGATGCGTAGAAAATGGAATGTCTAGCGCATTTATATATATATATATTTTTTTTTTTCATTCTAGCATCTGCGAGATGTTACTGGTTATGTGTTATTGTTCTTTTTTGAAATGTTACACTCTTCTTCCCTAGTCACACTCTTCACAAGCTTATCGGCCATTCATTCTTGCCTATTACGAGTCACTCTCTTATCATTACTACTACCCTTTTCCCAGCTAATGGTTCTGGCCACCTCCTGACCACTATTGTATGTTATACTATACAACTTCTCGTTATGTGTGGTAATAAAAATCTCACTATCAATCAAAACAGTTTAATTCTATCACTTGCATGAGAGTTTCTACGAAGAGATATATAATTAGGCTCAAATAATTATCATTATAGAATGGAAAAATTCAATTTCTGTCATTCAAATGATGTAATGAATCAACTGGAGGAGAGATAAACATAAAGAATTGATGGTTGATAAGATAATATGAAATGCAAACGTAATTCACTGCATACTTTACACACAGTTTTCTTCAAAAAGGTTTACAAACGAACATCTTTCTTAATTAATTGAGAGTAAATGTTATGATTATGATGAGCGAGAGTAATTAACAGATATTGCTTTCCTCCACCTTTCCAGATAATTAGTTGCAATCATGCATATAATCAAAAAAGGCTATCATCTGGTTCTTCTGATCATACCGTTAATCGTAACAGGTTATTATATGGCTCTCATATTCATACATTGGATCATACAAGGTTACCACCTTATAATCATACAATTGATCATAACAGGTTATCACTTAGATCATGTAAGTATACAGTTGATTATAAGAGGTTACCACCTGGTTCTTATAACCATACGATTGATTATGAGGGTCTATCACCTAGATCATATAAGTATACAGATTCATTAAAAGTTATCACCTGGTTCTAATAATCCTGCAACTGATCCTAAGACTTTATTACCTGGTTATTACAGTCATACAACTGACCATAAAGAATTATCCCTTGCTTCTCCATTAATAGCTTTAGCAATGTATGTCAATGTATTCCCATTATCTCGTCTCTCTAGGTAACCAAAGCCCAGTGGAGACTGGTTTGCATTCAGATAATAACTACGTTTTGTGCAATACTGCCAGCGTCGTTATGATCGTGTATTTGGTGCAGTGATGGAAGTTACTCTCCTTTTTCTTTCTTGTAGCCTTGCCAGTGCTGGCGTCCTCTGCTTGCTGTAGGTGTATCGTCTGTGTAGTTGATAAGATGCATTTGTACTCTTCTTAGTGCTACCAGTGTGTTCCCTCTTATTTGTGGCAGATGAACCTCAAGCTATCTACTTACTTACCACAGTGTTGCCATTGTGCCTCTACCGGGGCAGAAGTACCATCGAGCCTCATGCCACCTGGTGTCCGAGAAACTGTTCACACAATATGTGAGAATAGATCCGGTAGTAATATCTGAGGTACGTACCCGGTCACAGAGCCTGACGGTCACGAGGAGAAAAAAGCAGCTTCGTTACAAGGAGAGTTAATGATGCGGTGATTGTTGCGTTGATCACCGAGAGAGAGAGAGGGAGAGATAGGGAAGGAGGGAGAGAGGGAGGGAGAGAGAGGGAGAGAGATCTTCCACCGGGAAGACCACGCCCCTCGCCCTGGGCCGTAAAGGTTGCTGGCCTCGCTGCTGTTATCGACTCCCGATACCCAGCAGCCCGAAGCCCCGTTTATCATACTATGTCCCGATATCCAGCAGGCGGTGCATTACCTCCTGCCTGAGGAATATCATAACATATTGCCACCGGTCAGGAGATATCCCTTCGAGGACAAAATGTTTATGAAGAAGTGGATAGTAAGAAACAGACTGATTCTGACACCAACACTAATCCCCTAAGAGGAGATAACGGTGCCTCTATCAAGCGATTCCCCCTTTTCCCACTTACTCCTGTTAATGGCATCATCTTTCCCTTTTTGTCTCTCCATCACATCTGTATCTATGAACCCTCTCCCTCTTCATATCCTTTAAGTGGTACATACATAGTTACTCTTTCCCGATCCGTGCTCTCCATATGGCTATGTCTTTCCAGAATACTCTGCTACAACATTACATCCACCCACTGTTGGCTCCCATGAATACCTGAGAGAGATATAGGTACACATATAATCTTGCAGAAGATGTTAGAGGTCTGTCCACACCCTAGAGGCGACAGAACTGGGCGTTACTTGTGCCAGAAGAGTATGAATAAGTATACGGAAGTACTAAGTGCCAAGTCTGTAGTTTTATAATTGCAGAAAATGGGATGATTAGTATCCCTGGGGAGAGGGGAGAAAGAATACTGCCCTCGTATCTCCTGAGTGTCGTAAAAGGCGACTAAAGGGGGCGGGAGCGGGGGGAGGGGGCTGGAAATCCCTTCTTCCTGTATCGCTTTCCAAAAGAAGGCGCTGGGGAAAGAGCCGAATGAGTTTTCATCCCTTGGAAGGCTCAAGTAACCGCGTCCTGGACGCTATGTCGGTCACGCGGGAAACAGAGAACATGTGTGAAAGAAGGAAGAGTTACTCATCTTAAGCTAAAGTAGAGCGAGTGCTGTGGATAGGGCAGGTGGAGGGAGAGAAAGACGTGGCTTGAAGTGGAGATGAAGACAATAGACAGGTATTAGTAAACGAGCAGGAATAGAGAGAGAGAGAGAGAGAGAGAGAGAGAGAGAGAGAGAGAGAGAAGGTTTGAACGGCACATGGAAATTGGGAACTCCAACACTCCGCACCCCTCACCCACCACCACGTTCACTACAGAGGGAGGGACGACCAAAATACACTACATCTTTAAGCGTCAGTTCATAAAGGTCACCTTCAATACTACTGACCTTTGACTCGACCCCTTGCAGGTCAGGTCAAAGAGACCACGCGCGATGTGAGCCCTATCTTCAGTGCATCCTTGTCTTGATCATGTACTTAATACTATAAGGGCCTTCGTCGCTACCCTTTCATCATCACTGCACCACTGACACCACTTAGTCTTTTGACCGGACCCTTTTACGGGTGGGATCAAAGCCCATCTTCACTACGCCCTCATCTCTACGACGCCCTCATTTTAACAGCATCCATAATACCGCTGACAAGTACATAAAAAAAAAGACGGAAAAAATGCTTCCCGCTCACAAAGAGAGAGAGAGAGAGAGAGAGAGAGAGAGAGAGAGAGAGAGAGAGA
>JAYMFT010260864.1:0-10772 GCA_038088735.1 Panulirus argus
AAAACAGGAGGGAAGGATTTCTAGCCCCCCCCCCCCCCCCCCCCCCTTTAGTCACCTTTTATGACATGCTTCAGTGATAAACAGAAGTCCACATCAAGATTGTGCTTTAAATGAAATGTGAAAAGGGTTAATGAAGGAGAAATAAGAAAAGAGGAAAGTTACTTTAAGAATTTCAGGCAAAATGGAAAATATGCTTTTTTGAAAGGGCCAGGTCATACTTGTTAGGAAAGACAAGAGGGGATAGAGATTTCAAATGCTTTAAGATGTAAGAAAAGAAATGACATAAAATGGCCCACCTTTGCATTGCCAGTAACCACAGTAATTATCTGATGCAGTAGCTTGTTGAGTAAAAAGTGTTTTGGGTGGAGATGGAGGTGCTTAAATTCCAAAGTAATACCTATAAAACAGGGAAAGTGAACTAACACCGCAGCTTAGAGTAAAAGGGTCAGGTTGTAAGGTTAACCTAGGAAGGTTGATAGAACTGAAATGCTTGAGACTCAACTCTGTCTAGTAAGTACGTAGCTATAACCTAAGTCTAGTAAGTATGTAGAGCTAGAACCTCTCCAGATGTGAAACAAGCACTCCATACAGGGATGGATCAGTCATTTGTATAACAGAGCAACTGTTCAGAGGAGATGAATTTAAAGCATTCTAAATAGGACTCCCAGTTTCTTATATGCAGATTTATATATTTGCTTAATGGGAGGTTTCCAAGTATGTTTATTTTGTGATGTGGAATTACAGATCCATCAGAGACAGCAAAGCTGTGAAAGGTTATAAGGAGAGAGATGGCCAGATGATATGTTTGGGAGGCAAATCCCAACTACTCCACTGATATATCCTGTCCCAGTCTGAATTAATAGAGAAAGATGTACCAAGATAAATGCAGAACTGAAGGATGAGGATGAATGCAGTGTTAAGTCATCTGCTTAAGAATATATTTGGTTTTCTGTTCAAGAAAGGAAATCATATTTTGGCAAAGACCAGTATATAATTTACTGCTTTTACAACCTTATATGGTTATCTGGTGATGACCTGGCTTCTGTTAGCATGAAAGTTCCTTGCACATGCCGTTTGATTTCATTTACTTTTTACAGTCACAGGATTCCTTGTTTTCCCCATAACTTAGCACAACTTTACACATATTCAGGTATGATATGAGTCCTTCTGGCAAGTTATTTCCCAAGATCTAGAATAGTGATCCTAAGACTACACCTGAAAGGCACCTCTGGCTGATTTAACCCAGTCTGAAAAGGTACCACTGATATATGTCTTCTATTCCTTTCTATTTAGGTAATTTTCATTCCACTGAAGAAGTTGTCTTAAGCTTGCTTGGATTTTTTTATATATGTGTGTGTATTTGTTTGTTTGTGAGATACATATACCCATATGTAATTACCCATAAGTACCATATGGGAAGGGAGGTTTACACTCATTGGGCCCCATCTCTTGAACATGCTACATAATCATGCAGCTTCTGAAATTAATGTATGCTGTCTGTACTAACCATGCCCTCATTCATTCTCTTTTATTTGTACACCACTCATACTATAACAGTACTTCATTACATCTTTTTTTAACAAGTTTCTTTCACAACTTCATGTCATGTCCTCTAGTTACTCTATCCCCACATTTCTCAAAGAGCTGTTCACTCTCCACATCATCAATCTGTTTAAAAGCTTAAAGGTTGTGATCAGGTTACCCCTCGTTCTTCCCTTTTCCAATGTGTTTTTCTGTAACTTAGCTTTCTTAATTATGATACCGTCTTTATTGTTCTCTCCCACCTCTGGACCATCTCTGTTAGCTCTTTGAGCTTCTTTTGGTGTGGTAACCAAACCTGAGAAGCAAATTCTGATTTTGGCTTTATGTAGGATATGACCAATTTGCTAATTATTTCCTAATCCATACACTTGAATGCTCTTCTGATATTTGTCAGAAAACCATGTCTCCTTTACTATTCTTTTATTGTGGGACTCTGGTGACATGTTAGGAATGATGTTGACCCCTAAGTCCTTCTCACACACAGAATCTTGAAGCTTATTTCCTGCTAGAGAATAATCATATTGAGGCCTTCTATCAATTTGTCCCATCTTCATTACTTACACGTGTTTAGGTTGAATTTCATCAACCATGCATCAGACCAACTTTGGAGTTTGACTCGTAACTTTTCCATCATCTGCAAAAATATTCAGACAAGTCTTTCACATTGATCTCAACACAGAACCTGACCCATTCCACTGGTGATCTCCACCCATCTAGAGAAGGCTCCTCTGACTTTGTGTCCTTTGTTCTCTTCTACTAAGATAAGCAGAGGAGTCACCCCATATTCCTGCATGGTATTCCAGCTTCTTAATCATAACCAGCCCTCCATGCAGTAGTGTCGTTTGCTTTCTGGCAATCAAGATACAATCCACACAACCTTCCCCTTTGTGCCTGTAATTACCAGTGTGAAATTTGTTTACTTATTTATACTGGTGTGTGTGTGTGTGTGTGTGTGTGTGTGTGTGAGAGAGAGAGAGAGAGAGAGAGAGAGAGAGAGAGAGAGAGAGAGAGAGAGAGAGAGAGTTTTACATTCATGGGGTCCCCATTTCTTAAACATTCTTTAATGTTATCCAACTTTTTAGGTTTTTGCATATGTCTGCATTGACCATGTACTCATTTGTTTTATTCAGTGGAGTGTGTGTGTGTGTGTGTGTATGAGAGAGAGAGAGAGAGTTTTACATTCATGGGGTCCCCATCTCTTGAACATTCTTTAATGTTCTCCAACTTTTTAGATTTTTGCATATGTCTGCATTGACCACGTTCTCATTTGTTTCATTCAGCGGAGTGTGTGTGTGTGTGCGTGTGTGTAAGGAATTATCTGTTTGCAATTACAGTACATAAATGTACTCTACCTATCAACCTCACTCTGTACAGTCTTTCTCTTTAGTTGTGATATGTCTACCTCCTTGGCTCTAATCTAATTAAGAATCAGCATTTTCATTATCATACATTTGTCCCAAACAATCTAACAACCTACACTTTCTTAAACCTTCCATCTAAAACTCCATAAATTTTTCTGATTTTCCTGTCTCTGACAGAGCACACTGCCTTTTTATCATGTTTGCAAGAGTACGAGAAGAGAGTTCTACACTCATGAAGACTCCATCTTTCAAACTTTAACATAAGAAGTCTTTTAAAATTCTTTATATTGGCAACATTTACAGTTTTATTGTGTGTATATACCTATTTGTATTGTGAAAGGAGGGAGTTTTACACTCATGGGGTATTCTTATCATAGAACTTCTTTAATTTATGTATGCTTTCTACATTAACAATATCTTCAGTCATTTTATTCCATTCATTTACTACTCTTTCTCTATATGAGTACTTCTTCACATCTCTTTTAGCAAGTGTCTTACTTTATTTCATGCTATGATCCCTGGTTGTCCTATCCCTGCAGCTGTTCACTGTCTACATCATCAATCTGTTTTCAAAATTTCAAAAGGTTGAGATCATGTCACGCCTCACTCTTCTCTCTTCCTTGGTGGGAAAATTTAAAGCCTCTAGCCTTTCCCTGTGACTCAGATCTCTTAATTCTGGTACCATTTTTGCTGTTCTCCTCTGGACTTTCTCTATTAGTTCTTTGTGCTTCTTTAGGTGTAGTGACCAAACTTGAGAAGCTTTAGCTTCATGTACGACGTTTACAGCTTGTTGAATAATTCCCTGTCTATGAACCGGAATCTTATTCTAATATTTGCTAGCATACAGTTGGCTTCTTGAATTATTCTTCTAATGTAGGACTCTGGCAACAGGCCTGTCCATTCTATCTATATCTCTGATGCCCATTCCCTCCGGGAATTCCCATCACGGGGATGGCCATGGCAAAAGAGTCTCCACTTATCCATGTCCTTACATGCCTCCTTCACAAACACCATTCATGCATTCTTCCACTATTTCTCTCTCTCCAATACTTTTCCACTCTATTTCCCCATGCCAAAGGTGGTTTTCCCCTCACACCAACCCCTTAATTGTACTATCGTACACTATCCTTAAAAGCTCCCCATCTTGCATTCTTTCCACATGCCCAAACCACCTCATAGTATTATGTTTCTCCCACTCTACCACCCCACAATTCATTTCCTTTGCATTTCCATCCATACCGCATCTCTTGTACACCCCTCATTTCTTGAGATAATATGTGTGTATGTGTCTGTGTGTTTTCTGAAAGAGCATGCCACCCCCATCTAAAGTTACATGATGTAGAACTGGATGCAAGGCAAAAACCTCACTCAGTTTACTTAATAGTTTTTTTTTATGACCAAAGGGCCCATATTTTAGCACTGTTCTCTTCACATCAACTTTCAGCTAGGTTTTAGTGTTAGGCTGTGGTTTCATGAGAAATTAGGGATGAAGTTTTAAGCTAGAGGATGACAGTACTGTACATCTTTGTGAATCATAAAGCAATATACATTCAAGTGTGATATTTCTCTGTATATAATCTATCAATGGCAATTTTCTTTTTTTTTTTTTTACAGTGTTATGGATGGATTTTAGCTGAACTTTTAATCATGTTTTGTGATGCTATCTTTAATCATATCATTTCATATTAAGTTTGCATAGAAAGAGTGTGTTTTCTGTCTCTGCATAGAAAGAGCGTGTTTTCTATCTCTGCATAGAAAGAGTGTGTTTTCTATCTCTTAAGAATGGTTTGACTGTGAATAAGAGAATGCGATATATCTTAATGTTGAAACAGAATGTCGTAAGTTTCACCATGCATCGCTAAGCTTGTTAGTTAATAACATTTTTATATGCTTGTTTGTTTTTAATGTTTGATGTACTATATTCCTCATTTGTGATAATGATTTATATTTAGTCCTGTTTGCTGTGATCTCTACACTTAAGGTGTGAAGGACTGATGGCACAGATAAAAAGGCTTGAGACAGTGTTTAGCAGCAGCAGTTCATACTTGTTTGTTGATTTTATGCATGAGTAAAAGAGGGTTCACAACATGTTAGCAAAAGGGAGTGAAAGAGGTAAAATATAGAGAGTACTATATTAATAATAGTGAAGGGGACTGTAAATAAGCTTGAGAGTCTTATTTAAGGGCTTGTCATAACGAGTAAAAACTGCAAAGTAGTTATGATAGTGAAGGAGACTATAAATGAATGTGAGTTTGTGGAACATAGGAGGTACTTATGATGGTAAAGGAAATTGTATATGAATGTGAAAAGACATAATCAAAGACTATTATTCAGAAGATTTATTTATAATTTTGTATAAAGTTTAGAAGACATGTTTAAGGATTGCAAATCATTAGAAGAAATTTCAAGGATGGTATATCTTAACCTAGTTGTCATCAATTTGGTAGAAGAAATTATGAACACAGTATTCTTTTTTTCATGTAATCTTTCACAGACTTATCATCTGTGTGTGTGTGTGTGTGTGTGTGTGTGGAAGATTTGTTTCATTGATAAGTGATGAATTATTATATATGGAAATGATCTTTTCTTTACTGATTCCCGTTCTGTAGATGAAACTCACTGCTTTAGTGTGCTTAATACAAGGTCATTCCAGTCCACAACCGATCAGTCCAATCCAAATATACATCATCCATCTCACATCGTTGTTTTATTATTAATTAGGCAGTCCACACTGCATTAAACAGTGCACTTCAAGCTTGCTCAGTCATCCCAATATTCAGTCACCATATTTCTCATTCATCATTCATACACTGATACATAAATTCAAACCTAAGGGTGCTATTTTCAATCCTAACTGTCATTCTTTCTTATACTCACTTACATTACTTCAGGGGAGTTAAGAACTGTTGATGATAACCCAGGAACAGGATAAAAAAAGGTCAGTAAATGGATGATGACATTAAGGAACTGAAGAATCAAGTGAAATAATATGACAACAAATTTAAAGTGTTTGAATGAACTGGAAAAAGGAGAGAATGATCATAAGTAGGTCTAATAATGGTGATCCTTTATATTTTGAGAGACTGAAATAGATCCACTCAGGAAATTACCTACAGCAGAGGCATAGAGACTAGTGACAGTAAGCTCACAACTTGTCTTGCTTGTTGGATAACATGTCTCTCAATTGTCACTCCTCTACACACCACAATATCTTTGGCAGCTACTCCTCTGGTGTAGTTATCTTTTTGAGGTTCATTCAGTCTTCAAGTCTAGGGCTGAGGCTGATACACAAAAGGTGATGACAAGCAGAGAAATAGATATTAAGGTATGTGAATGAGACAAAGAAATCTGTTAAGATAGGTAACATGGAGTATCACATATTCTGTCTGAAGTATACTATGGGAGAATAAGTAAGTAGTGCAGTCTTTTCAGACTGAATTCATGCAGGCAAAAAATGCAGATTTCAATAAGGAGCTGAAACATAAGAGGTGGATGAGTTCATTCCTCAGATTTTAGCCAACAAGTGGGCAAAACCAAACATTGGGGAGTTAGTGAAGCAGGAGGTAGAAAGATGTAGGTAGATCAGTAATGATTTTTGGACTGGATGAAGATCACATTCCATTTATAGAAGGACGGGTTAGGAAACGAAGGACTTGAAATAAAGAAATTCTAGAGGCAATACAGCAGGCAAGGGAGATGTAGTTTCTGGGGGGGGGGGGAATATAAAGATTAGTTTCAGAATGGGATACAGTAGCCAGTTGGCATCAAAGCTGTGAAAGAGGCTTGCCAACCATAAGGAATTTAGGAAAGTATCTATCTGAAAAGACAGAAAAAGATAAAAGTACAGAAAACATCCTGGAGGCAGAAACCAGGACTGTAAATGAGACTGAACATCAGATCACTCCAACTGCTTGCACACTGAGTGCAGGCCCATTAAATAGTGCTTGAGTGTGGTTGATGGAAATATTAGCGGTAAGCAGAGAAAAGCTGGAGTTTAAGGAATGCACTGGAGAGAAAACAAAATCTAAAACAAAACAAAACAAAAAAAAAAAGACTACAAAAGTGAAGGAAGATTGGCTCTCTCTGAGGAACAACCTTCTGTATCAAAGAATACTGAATGCTGCATTTGAACAGTTTATAATGGGAAGAGTAACATTAGGACAAAATGTGCCAAATGCAACTGAAGATTTACAATAATCTAAAAAGTTTTGATGAACCAGAACAATTACCAAGTGAAAATGATATATGCAAAATTAGCATGCTGCAAGAGTTAGCAAAACAAGCCCTCTCCATGGATGATAAAGTTTAATGGTGGGATTAAAATCATACAAAAATTTACTTTACAGGGAATACCCTAATTCATAAGGAAAAGGATAACTGTGGGGTTGCAAACTCTTTTAATGTGTTCGGAAAAACTGTTAACATTGAGATACATCCAGTTTACTTCAAATTCACCTGGTCTACTCCTAAATATCAGCTCATCTCTACTTCAAGCACATTTGGTTTATGCTTTTGTTAAGTCAAACTCAAGCTCAGTTAAACCATTTCAACAACGTCAGAACATCTCATACTTTTTCCGTCCATTCCACATTCTTTAATTTTGCCTACTGCTCACTCCACTCCATGCTCACAGCTTATATTAATTCAGTCCATCTCATGCACACTGCATACAAACCACACAGCCACTCTATTCCATTCTTTATCTGGCCACCTCAAGCTAACATTATCCCAGATTAAGTTATCAACCATCACATGGTCCCATACCTTCCTCATCATCTTTTCATGAAATCTTTAAAGCATTAAAGAAACTAAATTGAAATTCCTCTTCCTCAATGTATGTATTACTGCTCTAGCTAAACATGTTGCTGTCACATCAGCTACCTTCTAGAATATATTGTTTTCATGTTATTGTACGGTAAATATTTTTATTCAGTCTGTACAGTATGGAGAAATAAATTGTTTGTTGTATAAAGTATTGTATTCTGTTTCAGACAGTCCTTACTCGAATTAAGAGAGAGAGCACCTTAATATGGGAAGGAGTTGCATGAAAGGCTGCCCACCGAGACAACCTGTATGAAAGAGAACTGTGGCTGTAGACAGGGGGTTAAATCATATCTGACTTGAGATTATTTTGCTAAACTACTTCTTAATGTAGATGACTAAGACTATTAAAGAATTTTATTTTGCAATGCTCATTACTGTTTGCCAGACAACTAATGGAAGACATAATAATCATTAAAGTTATCATGTATGATATGGATATTTTACCTTTGTGATATGACAGAACATTTAATAAGAGGTGATATTTTATCCAAAATATGTTCCTTTAACATTTACAGTCATCTACAAGAAAATTTCCTAAACCAACATGTCACGGAACATACTAGGAATGGAGGGACTGATATACCTTCATTCTTAGATCTTATCTTCACTCATATTAGCATGGATACTGAGAACATTATATATGATACATCAGATGGAAAAATTTATCATGTAATGCTCAAGTTTGAATATGTGGTAAAAGAAGACATTAAAAGAGTGCAGGTGAGACAAGAAATAAAGAGGAGATATAATCACAGAAGCTACACAAACCTCAATCATTTCTATGGTAACATAGATTGGGAAATGAAATTCGATATCCAGGAACCACAGCTTTATGGTGGGAGGTTCTGTAAAATTTATTGTGAAGGAGTACAGGCATTGGCACCTCAATCCTCTTATACAGAGGGAGTGGTAAGAAAGAGGAAGGAATGGTTTAATAAAAAATCATAAAGCAAAGGAGATTCAAGATGTGCAGTGGCAAAGATATAAATGGCACTAGTCAGCCAGTATTTGCAGGGTGTAAGAGCACAGAACGAGTATAGGAGGAGAAAATACAAAGAAACTATAAAAAGAATGCTATGACAAGGCATGTAAAAATCCAGAACTCTTACGTAAATTCAAGAGTCAGCTGTCAGTTAAGGAGCAGCTAATCAGAGGGAAAAATTAAAGGTGATGTGAGTACAGGTGAATAACTGATTAACAAGCTCTGAAATGTTTTCATAGCGGAAGACAAGTCTACAGGTTTCCTTAAGATGCCATTAAATGGAAAGGCCGGATCCAATTTATTCATAAAACAGATTTTCATTGGATGTCTGGGAGCTTTTTGGCCATGCTGTATTATTGTCTTTCGTGTCTCCATGGGAAAGTTGGGTTTATAACGAGACTTGTAAGTCAGTTGCTCTGGGCCTTGAAGCTAAGAGCCAGATAATGTTCTAAATTCCACTAAAAAAAATGAATACTTTAAATCATTTAATCTTGCAACGAAAATATTATGGCCATTTGAATAAAGTTTGGTAGCCTTAAGAATGAACATGATGGACTTTGTATTTGTTCTAGGTTATTTCTTGATTAGTCTATTCTGTGACAGTTTCCATCTGAAAGAAAGTAGTTGAATGTCCATTGCTCTTCTCTGCTACTGTTCGGTACCATATTAAGTATATGGAAGCCTTATTGCACTCAAAATTATTAGATCAAAAATGATCTGTGAACTTAGGTTTTGTCATAATACAATAATCTTCAAAACACCAGTGGTCCTTCTAAACAATCAAACACTAGCAAAAATATCGATCCCTAGCAAGACATGTGAGATAAGACTGCCAAAGGTTGTAATAGTAAGCCATTCTCCATGGTGATCCACTGCTGAGGCCCTCTTGGATCCAAAATACCTTCCTCTCTTTTGGCGTGTCTCTAATCTATTCAGAATATTCATCATTCGTGAATACAAATACTTCGTTATATAGAGATTAGTTATAGTTCTTTTCTCTTTAGTTTTCTTTGGAATTACGTTATAGAAAATGAAATCGCTAAATAACACCAACTGAATTATTGTACACAGTCTCTCTCTCTCTCTCTCTCTCTTTTTAGAGACAGATTAAGGAAATGTGACTGCAGTTCATTTCTTGTCTATATCATTAAAGACTCCATTTCAAATTCTGGTGGATTATCTATACACATCATGAACTCTTTCACATTGTGTTAAAAGTAAACCACGGGTTTCTAAGATTATAGAAACATCCCTTGCTTCTTCACATTACATATAAGATTTATTCGTCCAGTGAGAATTCCTCCATTCGCAAAATGTCCTCCTTGCATCAGATAACCGAGTCATTCCTCTGTCACTTTTTATTAACATTCTTACTTCATTCACAGACTGTGCTGTTTATGATAATAAGCCAGTACTTGCTATTAATGCTATGTCACATAACTCTGCCACAAAGGATGTTGAGATAATTTACGTGAACAAATGAAGAAGCCTCCTAACTAGACACTGTAACGTTCCTCAAACTAGTTATTGACATCATATATATTATCTTTAACTTCATAAATGATGATTTAAAGGATTTACATTTGGTAGCGCTGGTGTGGGATTAGCTAATAGTAACAACCTTGATATCTAACTGAACAAAAGAGAAGTGCATGCAACACTTTTAACTTCATGCAATTTTCTGATAGGGTCTAAAATAAGTAGCCCACGTAGCATGGAGACGTTCTTGAGAAGTTCAGAGAGAACGCTCCATCGCTGTTGTTGGGGGCCGCTATCTCCAACACTTCACCAACACCACTTTGGATCAGCCAGGGAACATTTACAGCCTCAAGAGGTAAATCTTGTGTCTGCCTTTATCATAGTATTAGTCTCGTCCAAGATATCTACATTCGTTGATGAAGACTGGTGATTCGAATCGACCTAGCGTTCCCGTATACCGCTCAAAAAGGTCCCGGGTTCGAATCCTAACTGTTGGAGGGTACTATGTTACATATATATATATATATATATATATATATATATATATATATATATATATATATATATATATATATATTTTTTTT
>JAYMFT010260875.1:0-10772 GCA_038088735.1 Panulirus argus
CAAGTGTGTGCGTAATATATATATATATATATATATATATATATATATATATATATATATATATATAGTCAAATATCGAGTTATTGGTACTGAATAACGTGAATTTTTCCATTAGACTTTAAGTGAAGATCTCAAATGTTTTTCACTTAACATATTAATTTCCTTGAATGCAGTTCTAGTGTTCTCATCCACTTATTCTTATAAGTAAATAAACTGTAGTTGAGCCTTATGCGTGCGGCCCAGCAGCGTGGTGGTGATGGGGTCCGTCCTGTCAGGCTCCCTGGGAACTGAGCAAGTCAGTGTAGGTGGCGCCACGGGAGGCGTTGGAGTGGTAGCTGGTCGCTCTTGTTAAGGTGAAGCCCATGTGATTCGCTCTACAACGTGGGACCCAGTTAAATCCAGCCGCCATAAGCATTGTTGATTTTTATCTGGACACATAAACGTAGAAAACATTTCCAAAAGAGTGCAGAGACTGTACAATAACACACAGGAAGAAACAGTAAGCATTTTCGTAAACCTGACGTGAAGGCTCAGATGCGGGACTTAACACTTGTTGATTTGTAAATGCTTAACAAACCCACTGCGGTTGACTGGATAAAGTGTGTCTAGAAGTGCGCTACAACATGACGATGCCAAGACCTGTTCTGCTACAGAGCAGAAATAGTTCCAGCACCCGCTGGCTCATCTTTTAGCATGGTAAGCAGTCTGAAGGTGAGGCCATCCTGGACTGTCAGTTTAAGGTTAGGCCAGCTTGACGTCATCCATGCTCAGGTACAGGTTATATAGCCAGGTCGACGTTATCATTACACAGTGCAAGGCTCCAGCCCGACCACCCTCACCCTTGCATACAACTAGACCATAGCCTGGCCATGTCATCGTTGCTGAAGCTACGCTACAAACAGGCCGACGTCATCCTTGTTGAGGCTGGGTAGCGACGTTAAATTTATAATATACCTTTTTTTTTTTAATTAGTACCTGTAATCGTAACTTTGACGTATTATCAACTAAAAATTATACATCCGCCAAAGATTGTCGAACAAATAACTTGAAATTACAGATATTTAATTAAACTACTGGTTGTATATCATAAACTGACTTCCAGTCACTCATCTAGTTCATATAAGACAAATATTTCATGAGAGCTGATTGTTTAATTTTGGAATTCACATGGCAAAAATATGTGACGAGCCGAGTCCGCCACGGCTATACAATAAAGTAAGGTGTATCACTGGGAAGCGCGCCCTTTGTCTCAAGTTATATCGCAAGACTAGATGGGAAGACTTTGAGTTTTCCTCCGGGGAATAAAACCTCTATTAGATGTACTTATAGAGGATGATGGCCGGGTGTACTGCGAGCACTGCAGTAGGCACCGCACACAGACTGTGTTCCTTAGGCGAGGAGGCAACACCCTCGGTACAGTCAATTTTCGTTTTCTAGTTTTGCCAAGTTGTTGTGAGCGAAACACTGTGATGCTGAGCACATGATTTAATATTATATATATATATATATATATATATATATATATATATATATATATATATATATATATATATATATATATGCTTGTTTACGTTGGATGGGACAGGTGCAAGACACTAATTTGTACATCATTAACGACCTTTTGGGCACGACGGCATCTTTGGAGATAATGGCCTGATCTATGACCCACTCCTAAAGGTCATGGACAAGGTCACGTCATAATGCTCAAGGGGCTGCGCTGAACATGTGTTTCCACACCACTTTTCAAGCTGATTCGTGACGTGTTCATCAGTGTGTTGGTGTTCCGTATTGTGAATATAAAGTATGATGGTTTCTGTGTTGTGTTAGCGCTTCTGAGCGTATCTCTTTTTTGAACTAGTTCCCAACCTTTTTGAATGTACCATTGTTTTTCTCCGACCTTATTCACTTCTTCACATCTCAGATTCTCATAGCTCACTAAATAAGATACTTCTGGATATTTATACCCATGGGGCTCCATCTTTTGCGTGCTTACCTATATGCACGGTATGAGGAGGGAGTTTTCTTTCGTGTGTGTGTGTGCGTGAAATACGTGGCTGCGTATCTGGAGGAATGTGTTTGGTATACATCAGATCCCATTGTTACATGGCACCATCAGTATTTACCAACGGTGTAAATGGAAGAGAACGAACGGAAACCAGTTTCCCGATATTAGAAATGACGTGAAGAGAGAGAAATGAGAGGGAAATTATAATGTTAATATGAAACCAGTAAATGTAACAGACCAGCTAGAGTAAGGAGTTTTTATATAATAATGGCATATCGGAATGACTGACGGAGCTAAATATTACGTAAAAATGTAGGAGTGTAAAGATTCGGAAGAGAATAACCGAAAGAAGCATGAAGATTAAAGAGAGGATGGTGGAGGGAATAGACACGTGAAGTAACAGATATATGTAAAGGAAAATGCGTTATAAGGTATTGTTACGTCAACCAGCGGCACTTTACAGCATTCAGATTAATAGTTCATAGCCGCCGGGAGTTTGGTCCAACAGTTTTATTGCCACTTATTTGATATATATATATATATATATATATATATATATATATATATATAGATAGATAGATAGATAGATATATGTATGTTTATAACCTTTCATCTGAGGTGGCCATGATAGGGTCATGCTTTTGTAAAAGAGAATATATAAATTCACAATAAAGGGTGAAATAATTTGGTTCTAACCTTTATGTTCTCAAGCTCTTACATCGGGCAAGTTTCTTATCTCGTGCATCCCGAGCATTTAAAGCAAGTTACATTAGTACATGAGACGGCACGCACCCCATCCATGGTGGTGGAAACAGATGACACTTTTCGTTATGCTCTTACGTTTTCCACAGGCTTGTTTCCATACAGATAATTTTTCTTTGCTTTATTCTCTGTGTCACTGCACATGCTGTGGCATGGGCAAGACATTACGGGCACTAAACAAATCTAAGAAAACAAAGTTATACAAGTATAATTGAATATGAGGGAAGTTACAAAGGTGGGCTGAGGTTTCCACATATTTACTACATAGTTACAAACACAGTACATGTTGGCCCAGTTCACTTATCTATGGACAGTATATTTAACATATGAGTCAAGTCTCAGAGGTGGGCTAAAGGTCTTTGTAAATAATAAATATCTTTTAATTACCGAAAAAAAATAAAGTTGCTTATTATGAACATGTGGATTTTCAGTTTTCAATTTTTTTCTTTCTTAGACTTAAAACCCTTCCGTTTTCACGAAAAGTGTTATGTTCCTGTGGTGTATTTTCTATTTTCTACAACAGTTTGCTTACGACTTACACTATACTTATAATGAAAGGCAGACGACATTATTTCCACTGACTCTTTCGGTTAACCTTGTAAATCCTCCGGCAGAATTATCTACCGTAATTCATGTTCAGTAATCAATACCGGTAATATTACTGACGTCCTTTTAAAACCATGGAGTACTGAATCTATGCTTCTGCAGGAAGGACGGAGTACGATAAAGTGCGATCGGTCATCCCGATACCGACGGTGTTGTTGTGTTGAGTCAGTGCCTGGGAACGTGGCTCCTGAGGGAGGCCAGGGTTCTCTGCATACAGGGACGTCCCCTCTACCCGAAGATCCCGTCGTCTGACTACTACAGCAGGATGAGGCTGCGTCATGCAGGGATATTAGAGGGTTTACGCCTTCTACTACTCCTGGGGCTGGCCGGAAAGGGTGAGTCATGAAGCTCTTTCTGGTTGTTAATATTTCAGACCAGTTAAATATAATTAGTTTTTAGAAACTATGAAAATAAAATATCAGATCACCATTAGAGATATAGACACTTAAATGAAGCATATTATTGATCGATTAGCTTTTGATTAATTCCCTAATACGGTGAACCATTCGTTAGTGCTAGAGCCATGAGAGAAGACATGCATAATGTCAAGATCATGAAACATTCCGAGGAATTACGTATATTTACGAAGTACTGGTTTTGATGCCTCCGGTATCCATTTCAGCACCAGAGAACTCTTGTACTGTTCCTCTGGTACTTACATACTGGTTTCCCTGGTCTGAAGAACTTGTGCAGTAGAGTCATTTAAGGAAGGTCCAAGACCAGGCCAAGGATTCTGCCTTCGTGCTTAAGTGGTTGATTGGCGAACTTTATCTTAAAATGTAGTTCGACTGATTTTGTCTTGTTCCTTTCCACAACGTCTTGGACAGATCTTTGATGCTCTTTGCCACTCACCCTCGTTACATCGTAACACAGACCATCGTGGCCTCTCACTCCCTTCATACCACCACTAGTGGGCCTCTCACTCCCCTCACACCTCACTAATCGTCAACCCCAGGTCTACCTGCCCTCACAGCCTGGTGTCTGCGTGTGTCTGGGGTGCTGGTGCCGTCGGTGGTGGTGTCTGGATCCACCGTGCAGCTCAGGTGCAACTACGAGCACACCACAGACCGCCCGGACCCGCTGTATTCGGTCAAGTGGTACCGGGACGTCAACCAGTTCTACGAGTTCATTCCCAAGAGGAACCCGCCCATCAGGGTGTATCCGCTGCCTAACATAAACGTGGACGTGAGTATCCCTCATGGGGTTAAGTCGTCGTGTTTAGAATCTCTTGTTGAATGATGTATCCCGACAACTAATACACAAGTCTAAACTTTACTGTAACAAAACTAGTTTAAGTTTGGTTCTTGTAGAGAAATATCAGCGCTACGAGAGATTTATGCAAGTTATGTCCCTAAATGACATTTCATACTAACCACCACGAATCTGAAAAATGAGTACAAATCATCAAAGGTATGTAACCACGTTATACGTCACAAACCATCACTCTCAGGTTATGTCACAAGTCATCACTGTGTTCAGCCTATACGGCAGGACAGTAAAATTCGAATCATCACTTGTGTCCAGAATTCATAGAGTCCCATTCTAGGAGAGGATATCATCATTTTGCACATCAGATTTATGAAAGACCATCTATGATCTATAGTAAAAGAATATACAAGTGTACTGGTAAGGGAAATTAATTGTCTTACGGTTTTTTTACAGAAGAGTCGCAGTTCCCGGGAGTCGGTAACGCTGACGGGCGTGACGCGGGAGACCTCTGGCGCCTTCCGCTGTGAGGTGATGGGTGACAAGCCGTACTTTGAGACCGACGACCATGCCGTCAATATGACAGTCGTTGGTAAGTTGACGATGGGTTGAGAGACAAGCAAACAGTTGTAAGTCAGTTGAGACTGGGGGGAGAAACATACAGATAGTTAGTTGTCGCCGAGTTGGTGCAGGGGAAAGACAAACCAAAAATCCGACCTTTATATCCCCAATTTCCTGTAATAAGTGAAGAACAACAGTGTTTCCTAGGAAGAAATTGGTTATGTGTAATTCTTTCATATACAAGAAAGTAATTAGGATTGCCGCATAATAAACTATTTATGCTTACTTATATAAGTATGAATTCTATGATGGCAAAAAATGTACTCGTAAATGATAGCGTTTGGATAAAGCTACAGATCAATATATTTCTAGAGTGCAATGCAGAACTTCGGTTCAAGAGTGTTTACAATGTTATTTCGAAAACATGCTAAACTTTTGATTACTACAATTGTTGATACTAGATGCTTTAATATTTTATTTGGAAAAAAGTTTGACTTTTCAGCACTAAAGTTAGCATTATTAATTATATTTTGATGTATTCCTCGTCAGATATGAGAAAGTTGTTGAATATCGGTCGTATTAGATGTGTCTTCATACTTGTTTTTCCAACTAATTTTTTGGCTAGGATGTCTGTCAATGCTTACACCTTTACGATCCCCTGGAGAAGCACAACGTAAGTTGTACTGAGTAACGGACGACTGAATTTGCACTGTTCGGTAGGTAAGCCTATAGATTTTAATGCCGGTGATATACTTTTTGTGTTGCATGTGGGCGCTCAAGACGTGCCATCGTGGGGTCCGGAGCTGCGAGGCGTGGTGCATGGGGCGCGGGTGAGGCCGCACGAGCTGGTGGTGGCGCGGTGCGTGGTGGGCCACTCCGACCCACCCGCCGCCATCACCTGGACCATCAACAGCTTAGCGCCTCCGCCCCACGCCCACCTTCAGCGTTCCTTGCAGAGAGACCAGCGTGGGCGACACATGCAAGTCTCCGTGAGTACTGACATAACTTGGTACATCCAGGGAAACAACAGAGGTTGTTACAGGGGAACCAAGGAATGTATGGAAATTTTGATCGGAAAACGGTTGAAAAGCAGATGAGTTGAAAAGATAAAAAGACTTGGCAAAGAAATAGGAAAGCGATGCAAATGGCAATTGCATAAAATAAACATTTAGAGTAAAATTTAGTTTCATAAAAAGGGAACATTACCGACCGCTCGTATCATTTATGTGGCATGCAACATACCGCAGGAGCTGAAGGTGATGGTGACGAAAGCGTCGTTCAGGCGAGGCGCCATGACATTGAGCTGTGAGGTACGGGTCTCCAACGTCTTTGTCAAAACGGCCAATGTCACGCTTATCGACATGAGCTGGCCCCAGCCGGCAGGGTTTGGATGGTTCTCTTCAGGTAAGTACGGTACGATAACAACTGACTATATGGGCTGTAGGTTCCGCCAACCTAGTTCTTGAATTAGACTTCACGATATTTCAAGTATAAAGGACAACTCAGTGACAAGTGTAACTCAACGTTGGTGATATGAATAGTTTGACCTAATATAGACAAATTCATTGAACATGATATTGCTTAGTAAATTACAGTAGACTCCTAGCCTGGTGAATGCACAGTTTGTTGCATGTATCACGCATCAATAATCATGATACCTAAAACAAATAGTTTGTTTTACTATATTTTCAGTCAGTTGACATGGCTTCATAACTGTCAAAAAAGCTATTGCACAAGATCTAGCTGAATGATTTTGACTTATCGTTACGTCCATTGTGTGTACACCAAACGTATTAGTAAAAGTGCCTTGTGGGAAAGATGATAACGTTTTCCCGTACCAGTTTATTAAACCAGGAATAGTGCATTTACCCAAGGTTCACTATTGACATGTTAAAGAGAAAAAACAGTGAGATTTTGCAAATGCAGGCAAGCATATTGGAATGTAACTAGTGCAGAACCAGGGGAGTAGGTAAAGGATGGGAAGCAGTTGTATTAATAAATGATCAAGAATCTGATGACTAGGTGTATGTCAACATTCGGTATGAGGAGATTAATGATGCAGATTAGGAGGTACAATACAAGCATAGGTTTTCTCTTTTTAACTTCTTTTCTTAACAGGATGCGAAACCCAACTCTGTTATCTTGCATTTGGTCTCATGAGTACATTAGTGAAGATACCATATTTGTTTTGTCATATTCTCTAATAGGACCTAAGAACCTGACAACGGCATTTCACTTCCTATTACTTCAAAATATATTGTGGTATTATATGAAAATTTTCCAATTTATTCACATCTAGTTTCATTTTAATAATTAGTGGAACTTGTATTTCCTTATGTCTTAAGTAATGAGTAGGTTGCGGGTGAACTGCAGGGCTGCTATCGTCTGCTTGTTTTCGAAGAGTAATTTATTTTTGCTTACACCCCCAGGTCCATCCCCGTGGCCCTCCCTGCTCCTGCTGGCCATCACGCTCGGCGTCTTATATCTCTTAATTGTTTGACGATAGTGACACAATGCTGGGATTGTTAGGATGATACTGATGGTGTTATGATGTGACGGTATAGCTCTGTTAATGCGTCACGTATGCAGCTTTTCAGTTTGACCATAATAACAAACGGACAGACGCCGTTTATCATGAAGTAGCTGAAAGTGAACAACAAACGGGCAGACGCCGTTTCTAAGGAAGCAGCTGAACGTTGTGGCAATGATTACCTACCATGCGACGCGGCCGTAATATAACGCTTTTGGTCTGAGGTTGACAAGTTGGTTGGTAGAAGTTAGTCCATCTTTCCTTCCCTTTCCCCCGACCGCCCGTTATCCATTTAACCCACCAAAAAACTCGACCGTCTGTCACCACCAAAACCTTTCCTCTATGTCCTCCAATTCGTACATTGTAACTTTACGAGTACTATAGATGGATAGGATTAGTTGAATTTCTATGTTGCTCTACTTATGTGGTGAGAAAGTAGCATGCAATTGTTGAAATGAGTTAAAAGTAGATTGACACATTGTAACGATAGGCAAATATAAAGAGATTGTACAAAGCACTAAAGATGAATGGTTTAGTACTTTTTAAATGTTTAGATGTATTATACAGTACAAGATATATAGGTATAAACGTTCATTACAAAATCGGATTTGGATCATGATAACTTTTTTTATAGCTGAGATGACACAGGCAATTATATATATATATATATATATATATATATATATATATATATATATATATATATATATATATATATATTAGCTTAAGCCAGGTCAGCGTTTTATCAACCAAACCCTTGTGGAGGATGAACAGCTGGGTTAAATACGGACCGGCTGCCGCGACCAGGATTCGAACCTATGCGAGCTCGTCTGTGAGTCATTAAGTGAGAATTTTTCTTGAAATGGTCATCATCATCTCAAGTACATGAATAAGATTTTAGGAAATATATGTGTACAGAATACATTACACACATTAGAGTAAGAATCTACTCTTTTCGTCGTCCCATTTGAGAAGACGAAGACTTGATGGGAATGTCCAGCAGTGTGGAGGATGGTAGCCTTAGACTTACCCACGTCGACATAGGGTAGTTCTGTTAAAGCCAGAGACGATCAGCTAGACTACAAGACAGCAAAAAGTTAAATGATGAACACGTTATACAAGATTTACAATAGTGTGGAAGACGAAGTGAGCAACGTGAATGTAAGCGTTAAAAACTTTAAAAAGAAGAAAGTTTGGAACCCTCCTAGTTAAAAGCTCTTTACCCATATGCTCATGTACACACACACACACACACAAACAAAATAAACATACCAGCAATCTGGCAAGCAGTCCATGTTAGCAGAGGAGGTTCCGTGTACACCGGCAACAGCAGACATCCTTCCTCGCCAAGACAATGTATTCTTCAGAATGTAATAAAACATCATTGTATGTACAACCATGTGTATCATTTCCTTTGGCATCAGTTACTGCCTCTTGAAAGCTTGATATTTGAAAATAACGAGCTTATCAAATATCGAGTTATCATCAATAACTCAACTTCCCTGGCAGATATTACGCCGTTAGAAGCGCAATATGTCCAATACCTTCACAGGTTATCGAATCGCCCAATCCAGTTCTTTACGAATCTCTACCCGCCATTATGCACCAGTGCTCACCTTAACCAGATTCCAAACCGAATTTTAGCTACAAAGGCTCACGTCCGCTAAGGAGCTATAACACGTCCCTCGAAATCTCACCCTAACACCAATCAAATACCTAACAATTTGAGACTTCGAATCCTCTTCATAGAATTTTCTCTTGTAAAGGCTTTCTGCCTCACCTAGACCACCCAAGGCTCCAAAATGAGGATGTGGAAAAATAAATCTTAGCCCTACAAATACGTGCTATTTTTATTGACATGAATGGCTAGTACTGATACTATTGTTGAAAATAACATGAACATTAATTATAATACCGTTATATATATATATATATATATATATATATATATATATATATTAGATTACACTATATGATCGAATTTGGCAATAATATGTGGTGTAATTTCTAAAGTTGGACTAGTTTTATTAAAGTGTTAAGGTTATGTATATGTATGTAATGAGGCGAAACTGCCCTCAAACAAAAATGACACCAATAGCAGAGTACACAGGGCCCGCCGCACCTCATTAGCACAAAAGTCTAATTGGTTACCTAAAAAAAATACAAAAATAATCTGCCAAATGCTTAACAATAAACACGAGTCAGTTTCCTTTCAAAACTAAATAAATGATTTCCAAAGTTCACAAACTGTTTACATACTGGGTGTTCGCTATTAACACAATGTCTGGTAATTCTTAATCTAAGTAACAACACACTTAGGTCAATGTGGCCAAACCTTAGTATGCCAGTCAGTTAAATTGTTCACAGTTACCCGAATTGCCTCCGTCCGTAAACTTCCCTACACAATAACCTTTAACACCAGCACCACTGTGCCACACTCTAAGCTCTGCTCCACAAAATGTTAATCAGCCTCACCACTCTCGTGTAATTCACTTCTGGAGCCCAGACGGAGTACTTAGTCGAACCGACCCTTCCTTGTAACCGTGTGGTCCTCCTGCTTAGGGTCAATATCCGCGCAGTCTAGCTACAGCTTAAGATTATTCTATGCCACTCCACAGAATGGAGTATATCTTACCAGGGACATTTCTTTTCCCCTGGAGTTCCCGTGGCCTTAATGCGGCCATCCGTGACACAACGAAGTAGGCCAGAACCTGCTGTGCAATTCTGGTTATTGTACCGTCCTCTCACGACGGTTAGACGACGGAGAGTCAACAACAATCTGATTCCGGTCAAAAATCCATAATAACCTCACTGCCGGGAATTCCCGTTATCATCATAACAATCCATGATTCTCTGAGCACCATATACAAACCTTGTTCCACAACTCTGCCACATACTTTCTTAGATAACGACAAAATTTCCACCACACGTCTTCGATGTGTTGTTTCCGTTACCGTGCCGCAGGATAACCAACCCCCTGAACAGCCTAGCTGCCACAACGCCGCAGGCTGCTTACCTAAACCAGGTAACTTCCCTCATTATGTATATATATATATATATATATATATATATATATATATATATATATATATATATATTGTT
>JAYMFT010260886.1:0-10772 GCA_038088735.1 Panulirus argus
CCAGTCACGGACAAAAGTCCACATCAAGGCCGGGCCCTAATTGAAATATAGAGAGAGTTGAGAAATTAGGAAAAACATACAGGGAAAGTATTTACAAATTTTTGAGAAAGTGAAAAACGTGTGTATGTGAGTGGATGGGTCTTTCTTCATCTGTTTCACAGTGCTACCTTGCTAATGTGGGAAACAACGATCAAGTATAAAAATAAAATAATTATATATATATATATTTTTTTTTTATTACACTCAATCGCTGTTTCCCACACCAGTGAGGTAGCGTCACGTAACAGACAAAGAAAGACCCATCCACTCATATACAAACATATAAACATACATGCATATATATGCACAATACATATATACACATACCAACATATACATATACATATACATCTGCTCACATCCATTCTCTAGCTGTCATGTGTAATACACCAAAACCACAGCTCCCTATCCACATCCAGGCCTCACACTCCATTGACAGCATGTCGACCCCAGTAGACCACATCAATCCAATTCACTCTATTCTGAGCTCGCCTTTCACCCTCCTGCATGTTCTGGCCCTAATCGATCAAAATCATTTTAACTCCATCCTTCCACTTCTAATTTGGTCTCCAGTTTCTCCTTGTTCCCTCCACTTCTGACACATATATCCTCTTTGTCAACCTTTCCTCACTCATTCTCACCATATGTCCAAAAAATTCAACACACCCTCTTCTGCTTTCACACCACACTCTTTTACTACCATGCATCTCTTACCCTTTCATTACTTATTCGATCAAACCACCCCATACCACATATTGTCCTCAAACATTTCATTTCCAACACATCCACCTTCCTCCACACACCCCTATCTATAGCTCATGTCTTGCAACCATATAATATTGGTGGAACTACTATACCTTCAAACACCTATATAACATTCTCTCTTTCCACACATTCTTCACGGCTCCCAGAACCTTTGCCCCCTCCCCTAACCTATTACTCACTTCCACTTCCATGGTTCCATTTGCTGCAAAGTCCACTCCCAGATATCTAAAACACTTCACTTCCTCCAATTTTTCTCCATTCAAATTGACATCCCAACTAATTTATTCGTGCATGTTCGCACTCAACCACATTAGTGAAACAGCACCAGCAATATACAGAGAAATGGCTTCATTTGCTCAAATCCACTCTCTAACTGACATGCATAATGCAACTAAATCACTGCCCTTCATCTGCAACCAGATCCCATTGACCTTTTACATGAAAATATCCTGGTTAAGCCCATTGACAGCAGTTTGCCACCTGTATACAACACTGCTACAGTTCACCCATCCTTTGCATGTTTCACATCCTTCTGCACATTCAGGCCCCTAACAACAAAAGCATCTCTCATGTAATCCTTCCAGCCCCTTGGTTTCTCCCTTGTCTTTATTCCTCCACTTTTGTCATGTATATCCACTTTGTCATCTCCTCATTCATTCTCTCACTATGTCCAAAACAATTAAGCACACCCACTGAAGCTCTCTCATACATACTGTTCTTACCACTACACCTCTCTCTTCTTCTATCATTTCTTATTCTATTAACCCTCCTCACACCACATACTGTACTCAGACATTTCATTTCAAACACAATTGTCCTTTCTTTACTTTGTCCTCTGGGGCCCACGCCTTGCATCCATTCAAAATCGTTGGCACTACTATGCCATCAAATAAATACACCCATTTTTGCCCTCATGGATGGTGACTTCTTTACACACTCTTCAGTGTGCCCAGGGCCTTAGCCACTTCACCCATCCTATGGCTCACTTCAGCTCACAAGTTTCCAGTCACTACCATGTCTACTCTCACAAACCTAATATATTTCACCTCCTCCAAGTTCTCTAAACTGAAACTAACATTCCAACTGATCTGTTTCTTTCCTAAGCTAAACCTCATAACCTTGCTTTTAGTTACATCAACTTTCAACTTTCGCATTTCACACTCCCCTAAACTCAGAAACCATCTTCTGTAGTTTCTCACTCAAACATGTCACCTGTGTTGTGTCATCAACAAATAGTAAATAACTCAACTCATAGTGCCAACCCTGAAACACTACAGACCTGCCCTCTCTCCAAAACTTTTGCATTAACCTTCCTCGTCACCTCCATAAACAACAGAACAGTTATGATGACAAAATGCCCCCTACTGAAGACTCACCTTCACCTGGAAATACTCACTCTTCTCTTTCTAACTGCACACATGCCTTACTGTCTTGATAAAAACTCATTGATTTTTTCTGCTTTCCTCCCACAAACATACACCTGTAACACCTTCCAAAATGCTCATCAATCAATCTTATCATATGCTTTCTCCAGATCCATATATGCCACATACAAATCAAATCCCACTGTTTCTGTAAGTATTTCTCACAAAAATTCTTCTAAGTGAGCACCCGATCCACATAACCTCTACCACTCCTCAAACCATACTATTCCTCTAGTCATATCCTCTGTGCATGCCAACACCCTCCTAATCAGCACTTTCCCATATAACTTACCAGGTACACTCAACAAACATATACCTTTGTATTTCAAACATTCAATTTTGTCCTCCTCACCTTTATACACTGGCACTAAACAGACATTTTAACAATCCCCAGGCACATAACATGACCCATAAATACATTGGCAATTCTATTTAACTAATCAACAGCACAGTCATCCCCTTTCATAAGAAATTCAACAGTAATCCCATCCACTTCAGTTATTTTGCCACACTTTATATAAAGCAAGACTTTCACCACCTCTTCTCTTATCACCAAACTATCTGCCTTGACTCTGTTACTTTTCATCCCTCCATGTCCAAAACATCCCAAATCTGCTAACCAGTCATCAAGCACATTCATCAGGCCATAATGCTCATTTCATTTCCCCTTTATCTAACCTCTGCCTGTTAAAACATACCTATCTGCCTTTTAACTGATGTTCCTGATGCTCCCATTTATTCTCACATTATTAACCTCCTACAAAAAAAATTTCTTATTCTCTCTGAAGTTTGCTACTACTCACTCACCCTAACTCTCATTTGCTGTCTGTTTCAGCCCCTGCTTTCCTCTTGTTCTCCTGACATTTTCTTGAGCATCTACCAATCACTTGCACTCCTTCCCTGCAATTAATGTCTGTATACCTCTCTTTCCTCTTTCAATTACAATTTACTACCCTTGTCCACATGCTCACATCCCACCTTCTGCATGCCCCACACCTCTCTTTTCTCCTTCACTAACAATTTAACTTCCTTATCCTTCTCCTAACTACCCTCTTCTACATGCTCACCTCTTATCTTCCACAAGCCACACACTTCTCTTGCACATATAAGGACAGCTCCCATAAACACCTATTCCTTGCACACTCCTCTCCCTTGATTCACTCTCACCTTTTGTCATTCCACACTCAATCTTTCCTGGTATCTCTATCTTTTCATACAAGCCTCTTTTCCAGGCTCACAAACTTTCACCATCCTCTTCTTACCAATATCATTTCCTCTTTTCCTAAAGTATCTCCAAACTTTCAACCTCGCCTCCACCAAGTAGTGACCAGACATCTCACCAGCTGCCCTTCTAAGCATATTCATATCCAAGAGTCTCTTTTGCACACCTATCAATTAGTTCAAAAGCCAATATTATTATAGCTGCTTACCATGTACCCTACTCATCCTTATGTGTGTTGGTGCTGACAGACTCTGCTTGTATGAAGTTACACAGCAAATTAGAAGTCACCTCTGGTGAGATGGTATCATTGTCAATGGACAAAAAGATGTGCACTCTCATCAGAAAACTTGTCACTCCAAAGGAGTTGATCATTTCCTTACAACTGTTTGTGATGCAGCCTTAAAGCTGCAGAAAACCCATCAAAGGAGTTCCGGGTTTTATATTTAAAAATAGAGATAAAATACAAATGTTTCATACTAAAGATAATCTATAAACTCATTAAAGCTTTTGAACACTAAATGCATGTTAGTAAATTAGTAATAAATTTCACTACAAGAAGAAAGGGGAATGGCTCCAAAATATCTTAAACAATTTATCAACAGTATATACGCAATTTAAAAGAAATATTACAAGTTTTCATAAATGTGCATATATTAAGAGATGAATGTTATGAGGATGAGAAGTGGTTAATAAGACTCAAATTAAATTACCTTCTTGTATAGTATGTGAAGAGTCCTACAGTCCTGGGGTCCCATATATTCTAAACTTCTTTGTACTGCTTGCATTTAAAGTTTAAATGTTTAAAACTATTCCACTCAATAATAACTCTCATGTTGCCACAGTACTTCTTTATACCTCTTCAAACCAAATCTTTGCTTAACCCTTAAATGGTGAGCAAATTTGTATTTGTAACCATGACATATACAAAAAATACGGTTCTCAAAATAAAATAAAAAAAATACATGTAAAAGTAAAGGATATGTACAATATTTAAGCCATCATCACTCATATGGTTGTAGTGAAGTGATAAAGGTAACCTGCAGAGGGTCTGGTGAGTGTCGGCAGATGGAGGGAGAAGGGAGATGAGCCTCTGATGTCAGTAATGACATCACTATATCTGAGTAAAATACACATAAATGTGATGGATATGTAGAAAAAGTAGGCTACCAAACATATATTGCTGAGACAGCCCTGAAGATAAGGTATAATTGCATTGGTGGAGGCACTGGGAAACTGAGAAGGGCACAGTGAAGGGGAATTGCTTTGTGACCCACATTCACCAAATGACACTTTATTTATGGTAACTCTTCCCACATACCTACATCTTTTTTCAAAAACATTTGCCATTTCCTGCATTAGCAGGTAGCAAAAGAAACAGAGAAATTCCTTTATTCACTCTCATCCATTCTCTAGCTTACGTGTATAATGCACTGAAAACACAGCCACCATCAACAACCACATCCCACCTTTCCATGGTTTACCCTACCCTTTTCATGTGCCCTCGTTCAGCCCACTGACAGCACGTTGCCCCCTGTATACCACATTACTCCAATTTACTCTATCACTTGCATCCTCCACATCCACCTGCACATTCAGACCCTGAACACTCAATGCATCTTTCATTCCATCTTTCCAACTTTTCTTCAGTTACCCCTTTTCCATGTTTGCTCCACTTACAAAATGTATACCCCTCTTAATCATCTTCTCAATATACTTAAACCATTACAGCACATCCTGTGTTGTATGGTCATCAACAAAACAATAAGTGATAAACATATAAGAGAGAATTTAGAAGGCCACATCCACCCACATCCATTCTCTAACTGTCATGTGTAATGCACCAAAACCACAACTCCATATCCACATCCAGGCCCCATAGACCTTTCCATGGTTTACCCCTAGATGTTTCACATGCCCTGGTTCTGTCCAGTGATGGTACACTAACCCCATTATACCAGATCATTCCAGTTCACTCTATTCCATGCATGCCTTTCACCCTCATGCATGTTCAGGCCCCTTGAGGGAGTTCCTGAAGGGAACAGGCATCAGAAATATAGATAGACAGATAGATAGTGAATGGGCAGTTCAAGGGATGGGGGTCAGGGGAAGGGAGGGCCATGTAGTGAGTGGGAGTTTGAGACAGGAGGGGTTCAAGAGGTGGGGGTAAGGGAGGGGAGGGCCATGCAGGATTTTGGGGTCAGGCGAGGGGAAGACAGTGTAATGATGGGAACCAAGAAAATGCAGGGTGTGAGGGCTGGGGGAGGGTGGACGGTCTTGCAGAAGGTTTGGGCAGCACAAGGAATAGGGGTTGAGGAGTGGAGGGTTGTACAAGGGTGGCAATCAAGGATGGGAGGGATGTGAATGGGATGGGGGTAATTTAATGGGGAGTGTCATTGTAGACAATGTCTGGCCATCAAGTGGGAGGGGGGGAAATAAAAATAAAAATAAAATAAAAAAAAATTCAAAACTAGGCCCAAGGATTGCCTATGGCTGGCCAAAGAAACAAGTCTATCAAGTGAAGTGATAATACAGAAAAGAATGACAAACAATACTTACATGGAAAATAATATTCAAATAAATATTACATCACGAAAGTTTATTATTGATATGAGCAAGTGTAACAAGTATGATGCATTCATATCATTAAACTATATTTCTGTAGTGAAACTTCAAAACCATATAAATGCCATTCCCCCTTAACACTACGGGGCTCCCCTACAAAATAATGAAAAGGAAAACAAATCATACTCAAGTTTAAAAATAAGCAGAGGGAAAATAAAAACTTTCCCATTATTTCCACTTAACAAGAAATACAAAAGCAAAATGGGTTTCTTCTTTAGTTTTTTTTAAAGATGTCATCACCTTCTTTACTCTGAAATATTCATAACATCTAAACATCAATAAGTTAAAAGCATATGATCCCATGACTACCCTGGTTCCCTAAGAAGAAACCTCCTCTTCCCACCTTTGGTGGAACCCCTGAAGCATGCAGCTACTTCATTCAACAAGACCAAAGGCAGGAAGTGTTAGTAATGTTACATACTTCACTTACTTTGCCTACAGTTATTTCTGGAGTTGGATAGTCCAAGTCATCCATATCGATGTCATCATATAACCCGAGGTTTTCATTGAAGTCGGGGTCTTGTGAAGACTCAATGTAATACTCGACATCCTCTTTAATCATTTTAATCTGAAAAAAAGAAAAACTTAAATATATTGAAGGAAATTACAGTAAACAACATCAAAGAAAACTCAAACAAACCAGATCATGAGGTTATGCCAACCAGGATTCATAAGAAAACCATTCCTTCCTTGTTGTATGTTGACTTCTAAAATATGGATCAGAAGAAAACAAGTGAAGATGTAACAGATGGGGAAGGAATAAGAAAAAGGGGAGACCAAGGATGAGATGCTTGGATGGACTGATAGATGCTCTGAGTGATTAAGGCCTGAACATGCAGGAGGGTTTGAGGCTTGCACGAGATACAATGAATAGGAGCAACGTGATATACAGGGAACAACATGCTTTTAATGGGCTAAATCATAGCATATGAAGCAGTTGGGGGAAACAATGGAGAAGTCTGTAAGGTTTGACTTTGAACAGGGGGTTACAGTTTCGGTGCACTATACATGAAACTTAGGAGGGTGGATAAGAGGAAATAAGGCTGTTCTTCACCTGTTTCTAACACTACCTCACTACATGGGAAAGAGTGTTAAAGTATGAAAAAAATATTAGTATTATCATTATTTTTTTTATCATTTTTACAAAGAGGAGGGGTGAAGAGAAATTGACTAAGAAGGTATACATGTCACAAGTGAAGAGAACAAAGAAAAGTGGAAGACCAAGGACAAGAAGGGATGGGGTGAAAGATGCTCGAGTGATTGGGGCCAGAACATGCAGGTGATTGACAGGCATGCATGGAATAGAGCAAACTGGGGTGATGTGATATAAATAGGGTGATATGTTTTAAATGGCCTTAACCAGGGCACCTGAAACTGTGCGAGTATGATGGAAAGATCTGTAGGGCTTAGCTGTGGATTGAGTGCTAGAGAGAGGATGTGAGCAAATGAGGCTGTTCTTCATCTGTTCCTGGCACTACCTCACTTCACAAGATATGGTGAACCAATTAAAAATAATCATTATTATTGTCTTTTTTTTCCATTGCCCAAGTTAACAAGGTAGCATTAGGAACAGATGGATAATGGCCTCAATTATTCACATCCACTCTCTAGACGTTATGTACAATGCAGTGAAACCAAAACAATCCTATCCACAGTAAATCCCAGGGTAAATCCCAGCAGACCTTTCTATGGTTTTCCCTTACCACTTCATTTGCCAGGCTTCAGCACATTCACAGCATTTCTTTGACTATATACCATATTGCTCCTATTCTTTCAATCCCATGCACACCTTTCACCATCTTGAATTTTCAGGCCCCAATAACTTCAAAGCCTTTTTAACTGCATTTTTCTATCTCCTTGGACTACTCCACCCTCTTGCACTTTCCACTTCTGTTAAGTATATCCTCTTAGTCAGTCCCTCTTTACTCATCCTCCCCATACATCTAAGCCATTTCAACACACCCTGTTCAGCTCTCTCAATCATAATCCTGTCAATTTTCTCTTTTATTATAAAATCAATTAACTTATCCCATCATTCACTACCCTTTTCTCAAATGTCGACTATCCCACTCATGTAACCACTACTTCCCTAAATACCTTCCATTCCTTACCCACTCTCCTGGTTTAGTTTACTCTCACAATTTGCTATTCCTTAGCCAAGGAAATCTGGTATCTCCTCATACATGCCTCTTTTCCATGCTCACTCATTTTGACCACCCTCTTCCCACCTCTGTCATCGTCTAATTTCCTAAAGCCACTATAAACTTCCAGTCTTGCCTCAACCAGGAAATGGTCAGACATTCTACCAGCAGCCCCTCTTGGTACAGTCATACCAAACATCTTTCTTTTGTACATCTATCAATCTGTACATAATCTAACAATTCCCATTGACCTCTAACCCAACTCACCTCTGCATACTTTTGTACGTCACTCTTTTTAAACCAAAAACTCCCAAACACCAGCATAGAATTCCACAAGCTGTTCATCATTTTCATTCACAGTGGGTATCCCATACCTCCCAATAACACCTTAAACTGCCACATCACCCACGCTTGCATTAAAATCACCCATCACTAATACTCAATCCCTTGCATCAAAACTGCTGATACACTTTCTCAGCTCCTCCTAAAACACTTGCCTTCTTCCTTACTTCTCTCATACTAGATGCTTAAGTACTAACAATCATCCACCTCTAAAAACCTACTCTAATTTTCACCCATATCACTCTGGAGCTCACTTCCATATACTCCTTCACAAATTCTCACAATTTTCCTTTAGCATAAGTGCTAACCACTCCTTTGCTCTAACACCCAACTTTGCCACTACTACATTCCCAAACTATTATTCCCCTTTCCTCTTAAGCTTTGTTTCACTAAGCACCAGAGCTTTCCAGTCCCTCTGCCCAAACACAATACTTGTCTTTCCCCTCTTCTCACCCAGGCATACTTAGTCACCACAACCAGTCTTATTATCATCATTATCATTATAATCATAATTATCATTATCATTATGTAAGCTGAGGACCCCTTCTCCAGAGGATCCTTCAGCTTCAAGAATGTACTATAATCAGTAGCAGGGAAATAGGTGCAAAGTAACACTCATTTCTGAGTTACCTGTACCTAGGAAAATAAATGTTTAAATCCATTCACCAAAGCTAAAACATATATTCTATTATAATAGCTTTCTGGCATATACAACACTAAACTTCTAATTTACCAAAATTCATAGGGAATCTCCAGTTCCTCTTTCTTACATCACTCTATTCTCACCAGCTCTGTAATTTCCATCCATACAGAACATTACTTCAAGGTAATTAAAATTATTCACCCTGAACATTATTTCCAGGTACCCAAACTTATGCACAATCCATTTCACAAGCAAACTAATATTACACTTAAAATGCCTATTGCTCTCATACCTCCTTACTCTTTACAATATTAACTTTAGGCAACCTCCTTCGCCATAAATCACCATAATGAGTTTTCATTCTGCACACTCTTTTTATATTGCTAAACCAATAGCAAAAGCTGTATAATGCAATCATGAGAGTTTTCTACAAACACCACCATCTTACTTGTATCTCTAAGAAACTGACCAATCCTCAAAATCATCAAATACCTATTCATTTCTGAAAAAAAATTTAGGTTTTGGAAGTTGAAAAACCTTTTCTCCATGTGGTGGTCTCCTAAAAGCATGAGATATGTTACTCAGGAATATATGGGTCAGAACTCTTCCTACCTTAATATTTGAGTAAGGAGATACCAGAGTTTGCTTGCCTTTTGAAGAAAACCCAGATGTATTTCAGGCGACTTCCTCATTTAACAGGCCTACCCTTGGCCAATCAACAACAATCACCAGACTGATATTAGCTCGGAGCTCGCATTTCACAGATCACATGCACAAACTGAAAGCAATCACAGAAGGAAATGGCTTAAGGTTTTATATAAAGGAGGGGAAGGTCAGGTAGGGTGAGAAAAACAGGAAAAATTGCTCAACAGTCACTGCCTCAAAAACAAATGGTTTTTCATTTTTCAAACCCTTCATCACTTTCCTCTAGAGTCTGTTCCATGAACATGGAAGCATATCCACATGATAGTAGAGAAAAAAATTTCAGGTAACACCAACTCCATGGCAAAAACAACAACATTCAATAAAGAATTGGAGGAACTCTGGATACTAATTCTTTTATGGGGTAGATCCCCAGGGCCACACAGGGTTGATCCACAATGTCTGTATGAAAGAATCATTTGAAAAAAGGAGGAAAAAAGGTGCCAAAGACCTTTTTACTCAGATTCCCTCCAACAAAATTTTTCTGAGGAAAGCCAAGGCATAGGCCATCTTCCCACAAATGTATTCTAATACATGGCCCAGAATGAGTCACTAAAAGGTGTTCTAAATCCATATACAAGCACATGTACACATATAAGGTCGGGTTGGGGTGGCGCCAGGAATGGATGAAGGTGAGCAAGTATGAATATGTATATGTGTATATATGTATATGCATGTGCATGTATATGTAGGTATATATGTATTCGTTGATATGAACATGCAGGAGGGTGAAAGGCATGCCCGGAATAGAGTGAAATGGAATGATGTGGTATACCAGGGTCGACGTGCTGTCATTGGACTGAACCAGGGCATGTGAAGCATCTGGGGTAAACCACAGAAAGGTCTGTGGGGCCTGGATGTGGAAAGGGAGC
>JAYMFT010260897.1:0-10772 GCA_038088735.1 Panulirus argus
CAGAGAGAAGATTGTGATTTTCGAGGTGTTTAAGGATATGGGAGTTGAGGAGGGATTCAAAGACTTTGGAAATGGTACTTACGTACAATAAGATGTGATAAACAAAATCTTCCACAGTTTTTTCACTTAATATACGTTATTACTTTGTTTTTTAATAACTCCCTTCATGGATTCTTCATTCAATTGGTACATATTTATATTTTGATTAGTTGTGTTTTGTATCAGAAGTTCTGAAGTACTGAATGAACGTTAAGTCATGTTTTGAATACAGATAGATGAGTGAATCTGAGTTTTTAGGTGACAAGTATGAAGAACAGACTCTGGAGGAACATACTGGGCATTAGTTTGAGTAATGAACTTAAAATATTAGAGGAAACTGAGAAATTTTAGTAAGAGTTGCACGCAAGACTTCAGTATACAAATTTTTAGAGTTGGGCATTATGGATCAGTATGATGCATCTGGCCTGCTGTCTGTCTTGTAAGGATGTCTTTAACTTTTTCATGAAAATGTAGATTATGATGTTTTAGTATGCTATCTGTTGCAGATTTTATTTATTATTTACTGATAATTATGCCAGGACCAGTTTCTGTGAAAGAGTCTTGGTGTTAACCAGGACCTTCCCAAAGTTTGCTGCAGCCCAAGGCTGCACAACTTCTCAGTGGTAGAGAAATGTAGATTTCTCTGGAATGAGAGGTTCTTTGACAAGATTGTACTCCTAATAATATAAGGCTCACCAAAGGTGACTTTTCACTCATGGTGTAACCTCAAACAGTTGGAGTCCAGTTGCACCTCTTGTAGCAGATTTAGTCAAACACAAAATGTTGTCTTGTCATGTTGGACATTGTTAAAAACTGCTTAAATAAATGTTTCGACCTGTCTGTTTCTGTAGGTAGGTACAGTAGTTGCTGTTTATAACAGAAATACCAAGAGTGAGGTAATGACATTGGCCATGATTTAGCAAATCTTTGGGTCCTATCGCTGTGGCAAGGCAGGTTTTAGAGGATGGAATGTGCTGGAAAAACAAAATGCCGGAGGATAATACATGGCCTGAGGCATGATGACTGTGAGAAATGAAAGTTTCCAAAAGAGGTGTGGATAAACCATAGTGTTATGAAATGGTTTAGGTATATGAAGAGGATAAGTAAAGAGAGACTGACAAAGAGGATTGATATACAAAAGTGGAACGGTAAGGGCAAGAAGGAGTAGAGAGACTTGAAGATAGAAAGATGGAGTGAAGACTTTAACGTATCAGGGTCTGAACATTCAGAAAGATGAGATGTATCCAGTGGATGAATTGCATTGGAGCAGTGAGGTATAAAGGGAATAGTGTGCCATCAGTGGACTGCATCGGGACATATGAAGCAGTTGAGGTAAACCATGAGTAGTCTGCAGGACAAGGTTGTGAATAATGGTCTCTGGTTTTCGTACTTTATACATAATAGCTTGATATTGGATGTATTTATATTTTAATACTAGGCAGGAACATTATGTCAACACATTAGGTAGAAGTAGTTGGTAGGAACATAAAGTAGGAGCCTGAGAAAACATTGCACAAGAGTTTGCCTCTGCCAGTGGCCTGTTAAGGGTGAGGCACTAAAGGCTAAGAAGTGACACTGGTGTTCAACAGTTATGGAGACTTTTGCTGTGGCCACCTGCTTGAGGGAGTTCCCAAAGGGATAGGGCATCAGATATATAGATAGATAGATAGATTATAATAAGGCCATTATTCATTTGTTCCTGATGCAAACTCATTTGAGCAGGAAAGGGAGTTAAGTTTAAAGAATAATGATGTGATGTTTGAAAAGGGTAGCTGAAGGGACAGAAAAGTAAAATGGGTTCAAGAATTTGTAAGTTTTTGAAATAAATGCAGTAGGGATGCTAGGATGCAAGGTTAGAAATCAGAATTTTGAAAGGTTCTTATAGAGTTGTGAAGAAAATGATGAAAGGAAAATTTAATTTTATGTGGCTGGGTTTACTGAAAAGAGTAGCATAGCATCCCTCACTTAGCATTTAAAAACAAGTAACTGCAGAATGGCAAAAAGAGTGTATATGTGAGAAATTAATATTTCAGTGGATCAGCAGGGGTAATGGACAGTGGACAAAGTGGTGATGCAGCAATATAAAAGGTATTGACAATATAGTTAAATAACAATTCTGAAAATATGTGAACCTGTAGTTTAGAAGCAAGAGATAAGGAGAGATAACAGAAAGGAAATTCATGACTTAAAAGGTTGTTGTAAGAAGTATGAAGCTCAGAAACTTGGGAATATTGTAGTAATGATTACTAAAATGTGTTTTGGGAAAATTAGTATTGGATATAATTAAACTAACATGCCTTCATGGGATCTGAGCTCCAATAAGGTAATGTTAAAGAGATTCTGTCACTGAAGAAGTTTCATCCTAATTTGAAATTCATTGTTATTTTGCACACTTTTATTTTCTTCTTTTTCAGAGATAATATTGTTAATCTCTAACAGCAATGAAAACCCTTATTCAAGTTGAAGTTGTTAGGCTACCCCAAATACACGTGTGTCTCTATACTGTAAGATTGGACAACAGCTCTTTGTGATATCAATAGTAGCATTATCAAAGCAGTGACACTACTGTTTAGCATCCCACTTTACTACAGGTAAGAAAAATTATTTCATGGATGGCTTTATGTATTATTATGATGTTTATAATATTTTTGCTTAAAGTATAGAAAAACTTCATTATATGGGGTAATGGTATAAAATCTGCATTTTACACATCTTCAATGTAGGGCATTTGGGATTGCCAGATGACAGAAATAAGTACTGCTTGAAGTATGTTTGGTTTCTGTCACTTTTTGAAAAGTTATTAGTTGTACATGATGTACAAAATGGCCAAATGTTCTTGACTGTAAAAGTTAAGATAGGATCCTGTTCACCTAAAACTGTTTTGTTGCAATGTGATCAACTTAAAATTGGGCATAACTATGATAGCACATGGTTTCCTGTGAAGCATTGAATATGTACACACAATGCAAAAACAAGCTTTTGCACTTTCAGAGTTACTTTATATGACATAAAGAAGAATTAAATATGAGAGCATACCAACTTCTGAAAGTTAACAGGTGATTATTCTGAAACCTGTCATTCATTGGTGTAAAGGTTGGTTTTATGTTATACGTACATTGCTGAGTCTCAGAGCTTTAGTTGTGTCAGCATTGCACTTTAATGTAGTAAGGTGTTTTGAATTCCCAGATTCAACCTGGTAAGAGTGAAAATAGTGTTGATGTATGTAATTACATATTTGCATCTAAGGGAAGAGAGTCTCTATTTGTGATGTATTATCTGTTAATCTTGCCTATTTTTTATATTTATTCTTAATCTCTTCATTGCTTATTGTATATACATCAGGTCATCAGTTCCAACTTTGCTTTGTTTTTTTCCTTGCAAAAATTAATCAGTGCATTTTTACTTTAACAATTGTTAATTTGCATTGGCATTAGACAAATACATTATTGAAGTTGTAATTTCTAGCAACCATATTAGTATATTTATGATTTTCTTGTGATTCAAGGTTGTTTCATTATTGTAGAAGTGTGTTTTGTTTAAGTTTGTTCATGGCTGTGAAGGAAATTTGACATAATTATCATGTAACCCTTAATTTTGTATTCTCGAGCATAGATAAATTTGGCCTTTTTTTTTTTCCTCACAACTCTTCTGTGTCAGAATTGTACCAACTTAGAGATGTTTCAAATTTGTTTTCCCTCACAGGCATGGTATGTTCCATTTGTAGTCTGTTGTATGTTTGAAGATTTCTTTAGACATATCCTTGTGCTGAAAGGTTGTCCTAATAATGGCAAGGAATTCATTTACCATACAATTTGATTAGTGTTTTTGTCTGGGGCAATAATTAGATGAATTATTAATACCCAGGTCCTTTTTCACAAGTTTCTTATATTAATACAGCATATATGAGTAATGATGTTGTTTATTCAAATCTTGCAATTCTCCACTGTCATGTGTACAGTATCCCCTGCATTTGTATGTAAAATTTTTATGTATTCATGTGTGTGTTTCTATATTTCTCTGTAGATGTTGAGTAGTTTGGAATGTTTATTTTTGTGTGACTGCTGTTTGTGTGGTATGTTGGAGAGTTTTATATGCATGTTTTATATGAGTGTGTATGTCAGCATAATTGCATTATAATTTAGTTTTCCTTTGCATGTGCATATTTGTGTGTGCATTTGTACATATAAGTATTTGCACAAATGTTTGTGTGTTGTATTTGTTTACTTTGTAGATATTTGTTTGTATGTTGTATGTGGTTTTGTGTTTGTGTGTCAGTTTTTGTGTGTGCATGTAATTACCTATTCAAGCCTAAAGAAAGCCTATCTGTGTTTCTGACACCCCTTCCCTTCGGGAACTCCCTTAAGGGGGTGACATGGCAAAAGAGTCCATAACTGATGAACCCTAGTACCGCTTCTTAGCCTGTAATGCCTCATCCTTAACAGGCCACTAGCCAAAGGCAACTCTAGTGCAGTGTTTTTAGAGGCTCCTACCTAATGGTCACAACGACTACTACTGCCTAATGTCCTACCAACTACTTCTACCTAATGTTTCTGCAGAAAGTTTTCCTGTTTACACCTCATTATTTCCTTTTTTAGATTTCCAAAGTGGCCTGTGTTTCTCTCTGTCTCAGTCAAATCATAATCTTGTGAACCAAAATAAGACCCTTGTGAACCAAAATAAGACCCACTCTCTTTAGTTTTCAAAAGCCAGGAAATATAGGGGGGGGGGTTAGTGATCACTTTATCATATTCATTGTGTGCTTGTGAATGTGTTTCTGTATGTTTTTGTGTTTTGGTAATTTTTAGTGCATATTTGTGTGTTGCATTTGCCTAAACATGCAAGAGGTAAGGACTAATTGAAAGAGACTTTTAAGTATTGGGGCATGAACTTCCAGGAGGGTTATAGGTATGCATGGGATATAACAGATTGGTGTAATGTTGTGTATGGGAGGTGATGTGCTTTTAGTGAGCTGAACCAGGGCAACTGAAACTGTTAGGAGAAACTATGTACTTGTCTGTGGGGCTCAACAGTGGATAAGGACTCTAGTTTCACTGCATTATACATAAGAGCTAGTTAGTGAATTTTATCTAATTGGGCCATTATTTGTCTGTTTCTGGAGCTACCTAACTAAAGCAGGAAAAGATGGGCATGTATGATGAAAAATATTCATGTCTGTACATATGTGAAATTTTGTATTTTTTACATGTATGTGTTTGTATGTGATGGTGTTTGTTTCTGTTCATATGTTTCTGTCTTTTATGTGCGTGTATGTTAAGAATATGTAATTACCTATTTGTGCTGCACTGGTAGGGAGTTTTATGCTTGTGGGGCCCCATCTCTTGAACATTCTCTCTCATACAACTCCTTAAATTTATGTACACTATCTACATTAACTGCATCCTCAGTCACTTTATTCCATTCATCCATGACTCTTATGCTCTAAAAGCATGGTTTGCATCTTTTTTAGCCTATACTATAAAAGTATCTTTACATTATTTTAACAAGTTTCTAGTTTGAATTCATGTTATGTCCTGTGATTGCTCTGTACTTATATCTCTCAAAGAAATCGTCTCAGTCTATATCATTGACCTGTTCTAAATACTTAAAGGTAGTGATCATGTCACCCTTGTTACTTCCAAGGTGGTCATATTTAAAGCCTATAATCCTTTCCCTCTAACTCAGCTGTCTTAATTCTGGTACCATCTTTATTGCCATCAGCTGTCTTAATTCTGGTACCATCTTTATTGCCATCAGCTGTCTTAATCCTGGTACCATCTTTATTGCCATCCTCTGGACCTTTTTTTTTTCTAGTGCTTTGTGCTTATTTAGGTGCAGTGACCAAACTTGAGTAACACATTATAGTTTTGACCTTATGTAGTATATGAATAGCTTGCTAATTATCTCTTTAATGTGTACTTGAAAGCAGTTCTAATATTAGCATGTTTGTTTGTGTGATTACCTATTTATACTCTATGGGGAGGGAGTTTTGCATTAGTGTGTGTGTTAATTACCTGTTTTTACATTATGGGGAGATAGGTTTACATTCATGGGGCCCTGTCCCTTGTACTTTCTGTACAATCAAGAAAACTTTAAATCTTTGTATGTTGCTAGCATTCAGTGTCTCCTTGCATAGACCATGGCAGTCATCCACTGCTCTTACATTAAAACAACATTTCTTTACATCCTTCTTAACTGTGTAATTACCTATTTGAACTGTATGTGGTGGGAGTTTTACACTTGTGGGGCCTCATGTCTTGAATATTCTCTACTATTGTTCAGCTTATATTCACATATGCTGTTTCCATTAACCATGTCTTCAGTCTTTTTATTCCATTCATCTTCCACTCTTATATTATAAAAGTACTTCGTCACATCTTTTTTAACAAATATTCTGCTTCATTTAATGTTATGTCTTCTGGTTGTTTCATCCCTACAACTCTCGAAGAACTGTTTGCTGTGACCAGGTCACCCCTCAGTCTTCTCTCTTCTAAGGTGCATAAATTCAGAGTTTCTAGACTGTCCCTATAAATCAGCTTTCTTATTTCTGGTACCATCTTTGTTTCTTTCCTGTTGACCTTTTTATTTCAACTCTTTGAGCTTCTTTAGGTGCAGTATCCACAATTGAAAAGGATATTCCATTATGGCCATATGTATGATATGAACAGCTTGCTAAACAATTCCTTATCTCTGAACTTGAATGCAGTTCTAATACTTGGTAGAAGACACTTGGTTTCCTTAACTATTATCTTAAGGTGGAACTCAGGCAACAGGTTAAGGACAAAATCAATTCCCAAATCTTTTTCACACACAGGTTCCTGCAGTTTGTTTACTACTAGATGATTATCACACTGAGGCCTTCTTTCACACTGACCCACCCTCATTATTTTATATTTACTCAAGCTGAATTTTGTCGGCCATATATCACACTAGCTTTGAAGTTTGTCAAAGTCCCCTTGTAAAGTGATGCAGTCCTCCACACTTTTCACCTCCCCTCATGAAGTATGCTTCAGCTGCAAACATATTCAGGTAAGAGTCAATACCTTCAAGCATGTTACATAGATGAAGAAGAATGAATGGTCCAAGAACAGAACCCTGTGGCAGTTCAGTAGTCAACTTGATGCATTTTGAAAATACTTTCCCCCCTTGTTCCTGCTTGTTGATACAGCTTCATAATCTGCCTTCTGTGAGGTAAATTGTCAAGTGCTCTCTGACAGTCCAGATACAAACAAACCAACCAGTGTAATTAACATTTTGTACTATATGGGGAGAGAGTTTTACACTTGTGATGCCCTATCTTTTGAACATTCTCTAATATCACACTTCTTAGATCTGTGTATGCTCTCTGAATCAACCATGTCCTCAGTCATTTAATTCCATTCATCCACAACTCACATTATAAAAGTAGTTCTTTACATCTATTTTAACAAGTCCACTGTTTGTCTTATCTTTACATCTTTGAAAGAACTGATCACTGTCAGATGGATTTAAAAACTTACAGGTTGTGATTACGTCACTTCTTACTCTTCTCTCTTCCAAGATTTAGCAAATTTAAGACTTCTGATTTTTCCCTGTAAGTTCTGTAATTGAGATCTCATAATTCTGGTACTATTTCTGTTGCCTTCCTCTGGACCTTCTGTATTAGCTCTTTGTGATTTTTTAGGTTCATTGAACAAACTTGAGAATCATATTATGGTTTTTACCTTATCTAGGATATGAACACTTTTCTATTTCCTTACCCATATACATTAGAGCCATTCTAAAATTTGCAAGCAGACAGTTTGACTCCATTGCTATCCTAATGTGGGACTCTGGTGACTGGTTGGGGACAATGCCAGCTCCCAAGTCCCTCTCAGATAGAATTTTGAAACTTATTTCCTGTTAGATAATAATTATTATGTTAAGGCCTTTCAATCTATTTCTGTGTAAATTACTTATTTGTACTGTACAGGGTGGGAATTTTATACTCATGAACAATTCTGGCATCTTCTTGAATTTATGTATGTTGTTTGCATCAACCATGTCTTCATTTAATCCATTCAGCCACCACTCTTATACAATAAAAGTGCTTCCTTACATCTTTTTTAACAAGTTTCATGCATAATTTAGTTATATTATCTGGTTACTCCATCCCTACATCCCTGAGAATTTTTCAATCTCTGCATTATTGATTTGTTTTGAAAATTTAATAACTTATTTAGGATATGATCAGCTTGTTAAATATTTCCCTAAACAAATACATGAAAGCTAATCTTGTTGCCAGCAAATAGTCTATATTCCTTACTATTATTTTCTGTTGTGAAACTCTGGCAAACAAGTTAGGGATGATGGCAACTCCAAAGTCTCTCTTACACACAGAATCCTGAAGCATATCTCAGGCTTCATTATACTGATATTTATGCCTTCTTTTATGATGTCTCAATCACTCGTGTTGAATTTCATCAAACTTGTATCAGACCAACTTTAGAATTTGTTTAGGTCACCTTGAAAGTTGATTCACTCTCTCTTGCTTTTCACTTCCCATAAAATCACTGCATCATCTGCAACAATATTCAGATTGGAGTCCATACCTTTTGGCAAGTTATACATATAAATCACAAAGAGTACAGTAAGAGTCCCAGAACAGAACTCTGGAGCACTTTTTGGTGACCCAATTTTGAGAATGCTCTCTGACATGCGTCCTGTGTTCATTTCAACTAGGGTAATTTTCTGACCAATGGAGGAGTCCCTTCTTTATTCCTGCCCAATGATCCAGTTTCTTAATCTGCCTCTCATGTGGTACATTGTCAAATGCTGTCTGGCAGTCCAGATATAAATAATCCACTCAGCATTACCTTATGCCATAAACAGATCTCACTCTCCCATAGATATCCAAGAAGTTTGTACACATCTTTCTATCCCTAAAACTGTGCTGTCTCTCACTTAGGTAAGTTTTTCTCTGTAGAAAGTCATCCATTTCCAGTTTTTCCAGAACCTTACAGACCATACTTTTCATGGAGGCTGGTCTGCAGTTCAGCATCTCATCTTGGTCTCCTTCCCCTCAGATAGGTATGATGTTTGCCCCTTTTCCACTCCCATGGCACTTTGCCTTTCTCCAGTAACATCTTGAACAGTATTTCAAGAGATCTTTTTAGTGTACCTGCACATATCTTCAGCACAGAAGATGAAATTTCTTTAGGACCATGAGCTTTGGTTGGGTTAAGACCCGTAAGCATTCTGTTAATGTCTTTTGTAGATATCCCAGTACTTTTTAAAATCCCATTCCATCTCATTAGTGTTGGGGCTTTGGTGTCTTCCACTATTAAAACACCTTTGAACTTGTTATTAGGTCCTTCACACATCCCTACATCATCCTCTACAATTCTTCCCTCTGAAGCCTTTTTCCTGATTAGCAATTCTTTAACTGACAACTTACTCCTGATGAATTTGTGTGTGCAGTTTATGTTTTCTATGTATGAAATTTGGACTTGTTCATATTTATGTTTGTTTGAAGGTATATGTTGTATTAGAGTGCATATATGTGCACTGGCATGTATGCACACATGTCTGTAGTGTGTTCATGTGTGTGTTCACAGATTATCACAGAAGCTTAAGGGAGTATGATGAAGTTTTATCATTTCTACTTATGAAGCAGCATTTTTGCATCTTCACAGGATACCTGTATAATTTATATTATATGTACAAATTTCAATAGTAATCATTATTAATATATTGTGTTCTTGAAGTGCATTTCATTTGGAAATAAGTATACAATTTATATATCTGCTGTTGTGGCTCAAAGTCAGAGGTGAGAAGCTAACTCTAGAGGGGTTTAAGGGTAATAGAAATGCTTAAAGCAGTGAAAAGTCTTAGCATAGCTGTATGTGAAGAATATGAAGTTTTTCTCACTCTAATGTACAAGCTTGTATCAGGAGAATACTTGGCAGAGATACACCCCCAACAGACAGTGCTAGTGCCTACTATACTATCACTTGCAATAAAGCTTTTATTTCTACATGCTTAATATGTGGAGGTACTTCTGATAATTTAAAGTGTATTTTGCAGGTGTCACTGAATCATGGTAATGATGAAGTGTTGGGGCAGTAATGTACTGTATTATATTTAGTGTATTAATTTGATTTAAGTGCTTAGTTCTTTATGACAGTACTGTGAGTAGGTTAAATTTTGGTTATAGGCCACTTAATTGTCTTATTGTGCAATGTGCTTTAAAATATTCCTTATCATAAAGGAATTAAATATGATTTTTATATTATAGGTTGTATGTTTACATTTACAAAAAGAAAGTTTGTAAAGTTATAAAAATCCCCATCACAGGACTGACTGATATCTGAAAGGACATTTGTATCTACCACAATCTTCATGTTGACATGGTTGTTAAATTTATAACAAAAGAATAAAGGTTATGTTTCAAAATCTGTATCCTTACCATCTAGGGGGTATCTGAAGTTGATAGGTGACTGGATTTTTTACAATATATATATATATATATATATATCTGGGGATAGGGGAGAAAGAATACTTCCCACGTAATCCCTGCATGTTGTAAAGGCGACTAAAAGGGGAGGGAGCGGGAGGCTGAAAATCCCCCCCCCCCCAGTTTCTGCTTTTCCAAAAAAAGGAACAGAGAGGGGGCCAAGTGAGGATTTTCCCTCTAAGGTTCAGTGCTCTGTTCTAGCGCTACCTTGCTAATGTGGGAAAAGGCAAATATGTATGAAAAAAAAACTGAAATATATATA
>JAYMFT010260908.1:0-10772 GCA_038088735.1 Panulirus argus
GGGGGGGGGGGGGGGGGGGGGGGAGGGAGAGAGAGAGAGAGAGAGAGAGAGAGAGAGAGAGAGAGAGAGAGAGAGAGCAGATATACACGTAAGGTAACGTGTTACGAAAAGATGTTAGTTGGATATAATATCCACCAGGGCGTATTAGCAAGCCTCTCCGTAACACGAGATCGAGTAACGGCTACGTGTTACAGAAAGCAATTAGTTTGATGCGTTAGAGAGGCTTTGCGGTACAGCATATCGTGTTACAGAAAGCGGTCAGATTGATGCACGGAGAAATTTCTTCGTTACAGCAAATCGAATCACAAAAGCAGTTAGTAAGATGCATGAAGAACTCTCTCCATTACAGCGAATCGGATTACAGAAAGCGGCTCGTTTGATGCACTAAGAAGTCTCCCCGTTACAGCACAAGGTCTCTTGGCCACGTGTTACAGAAAGCAATTAGTGTTCATGACATTCGCCAGGATGTATCAGCGAGTCTCTGTTACAACACATTGAGCCTGGACTTGTGAGGGGGGTCAGCAGCGGGCCGGCCCCACCACACCTGTTGCAACCTTGGGCGAAGAAGAAAAAAGTTAAATATTGTCGGTAGTGTACATGGGATTGCCCAAGACCAGACGAAAACAAGGTGAGGAAATTCACACACAAGCCTCAGTGTCACACTGTGGGTATTTGCGATATGCCAAGAGCTGGGAAGAGCAGAACAGATAGGGATGATGATTTGGAGACGGTGATGATGATGATAATGATAGTAGTAATAGTAATAATGATAATAATAGTAACGGTAATAATAATAATAATAATAATGATAATGATAATAATAATAATAATAATGATAATAATAATAGTGATGATAATGATAGTAGTAATAGTAATAATGATAATAATAGTAACGGTAATAATAATAATAATAATAAAAATGATAATCATAATAATAATAATAATAATAATAATAATAATAATAATAATAATAATGATAATTATGATAATGATAATATAATAATGAACAATTTGTTAATTTGACTGCTGAGAGAAACTGAAAATATATAGAGAAAATACATACAGCATAAACATAAGGTTGCAGACGGGTAAGTGGTCTGTAAAAGAGAGCCTTTGCTCATTCGACGAGGGTGAGGTCTTATACCATGATGGTGGGAAGTATCCTGTGGAGGACTGACTTGGTGGGAAGTATCTAAAGAAAGACTGGAAGGATGCATCTTGGGAAAGTCTGGCTGGAAGTATCATACGGAAGACTGGTGGAAAATATCCTGTGAAAGACTGTATTTACGATAAGTCCGTTGCCTCGAGTTTCCCAGAATTCATTGGTTATTTTCGGTCTGGCGAAGCAACAGGTGGCTGGACCACGCCCAGTCCACGACCTGTGGGCCCAGAGCTGTGCCTGCTGGTGGTGGTCATTCCGGGGGGAGGGGGGGAAAATGCTGTACAGTACTGGGAGTTGTACACTCGTGGGGGCCTCATATTTTGAAGGCTGGCCACCTGCAGTGTCCACCCGGCCTTGCCTAAGACACTGAGATCTCAAGTCATAAAGGAGAATCATTTTCTGGCGCAGATCCTCCGTTCCTGCAGAAAGTTGACCTAAGCACAGCGGTACAGTCTTTGATTACGATGGTACGGCCCTTGAGAACCCAGGTACAGTCGTTAATTCGACGGTACTATATTTAAGCACGAAGGCACTACGTTTGGATATTGGGGCCTCTAACCAGGTCACTGAAGGTTGTAAGGTTATGCTCAAGGGTCGTATCACCATGACCAAGGGTCGCATCACCATGCTCAAGGGTCGTACCACCATGCTCAAGGGTCGTACCACCATGCTCAAGGGTCGGATCACCATGCTCAAGGGTCGTACCACCATGCTCAAGGGTCGGATCACCATGCTCAAGGTTCGTACCACCATGCTCAAGGGTCGTATCACCATGCTCAAGGGTCGTATCACCATGCTCAAGGGTCGGATCACCATGCTCAAGGGTCGTACCACCATGCTCAAGGGTCGTACCACCATGCTCAAGGGTCGGACCACCATGCTCAAGGGTCGGATCACCATGCTCAAGGGTCGTATCACTATGCTCCAGGGTCGTACCACCGTGCTCAGTGGTCGTCTGATTGGAGACCCCGAACGCTACTGGAGGTAGGCGCGTTTCCTGAGGCAGTGTATTCGTGGCGCTTGAAGGCTGTTCGTGAGTGTTGTCAGTCGGTACACGAAGTCGGTCTCAGGCTCACTCAGCGGGATGAACTTCTTGCCCGCCTGGCGACCCGTGGACCCCATAGGTGGAGGCCCAGACACGGAGAAAGGCCGTGTGTAATGCATTAGTGCGGATACCTTTTGTAGGTGTTGGTGAAAATGGAATCGCATGTAAAGGTCTGTTAAGGGAGGAGCATTTATGTGTGTGTTGTGCGAGAAAAGAGACATTCGACGTCTTAATTGATGGTAGATTTTTTTTTTCCAAAAGATAATGTAATGAGAGGGATGAATGATCATGGCTGCAGTGTGCAATCCTCGTTGCCACATATGATGTATATGATGCTTGACTTTTGCTTTGCATTGCACTAAAACAAAGGAAGGAAACATAAGAGCGTCCCTGTGCACTAGCCTCTAAACCAGTCACTGTTCGTGTCGTTGGAGTCAAACTTCTTAAATTGTTGACAATTAACCGTCGACGCAGTGCAAGTTGCCTGTCGAATATAAACTGACGGATGAGGCAGCTACACATTCTTAAGCTGATTGACTTGTAAGCTGTCCACTCGCTAGAATTCTAGACATGGACTGCTTGGCTTCACACCGAACTGTGTGGGTAGGAGCAACCGACACTGTCATAAGGCATGCATAAGTTAAAGTGAGATGTAAGGTCCCAGACCCAACTCTGTGGGAAGGAGCATCCGAAACCATCGTAAGGTGCATGTAAGGTAGGGTATGGTAAGGCCCCAGACCCAGCCGTGGAGGTAGAGGACCTCCCACGCTATCGTAAGGTATACACAAGGTAAGGTAAGGTACCCGACTTAGCTATGGGGGTAGAAGACCTCCTGCACCATCGTAAGCTATACGTAAGGTAAGGTAAGATAAGGTCACAGACTGAGCTGTGGAGGTAGGAGCCTCCAAAACCACCGTGAGGTATGCACAAGGTAAGGTAAAAGACCCCAGAAATCATTGTAAAGTATACGTAATGTATTGAAAATGTTGTGCAATATGGATAATTTTGCCAGCAGAATAAGCCCAGGACCGTGTACATGCAGTAAGTGGCCTCATCGCGCTATGGATGATGGCTGCTGGGAGACGGGGAATCACCAAGTGTTGCTGGCGGTGGCTGTATTGTCATGTGAGCGACGTGTGTTCCTTCACACCTGTTGTTACTCTGCCACAGCAAATGCACACTCACACGGCTGATACCGAATACAGGATAAGGTGCTTGTGATTGACGAATACCAGAGTTAGGAAAGGATCCTCACGGTCTTTCTTTTTAACATTCTTAGTATTTCATTTTTTACTCCTAATTACTTTTCTGGCCTTTTTCGTAGTAGCATCAAGGAATGAGTTAGCAGTGGCCCCATTGGCACAAATATGTCGAATGTGATACCCTGAAACCAGAGCCTGCTATCCGTGGCCAATCCCCTTGGACTGCCTTGTGGTTTACCTTGACTACTTCCTGTACTGTGATTAAGCCCAATGACAATACGTCGTCCCTCATATACCACATTGATCCAGTTCATTCTGTAACATGCTTGACTCTCACCTTCCTGAGTGTTAAGGCTCAGATACCCCAAAGCCTCTGTCACTCCATCCTTTCATCTCCTTGGTGTTCCCCACCCGTCCTGACATGTAGATCCTATTAGTCAAGTCTTCTCACAGCCTCACCGTACATCCATTTCAGCACATACTTGTCAGCTCTTTCAATCAGACTACGTCATTTTGTACACCCGCCTCATACCACATAGTGTTCTCAGGCACTAAATTTCTAAATCGTCCACCGTTTTCCCTTCTTTTGCTTTCAAGACCCAATACAATTGGGTCATCAGTACCTTCAGACAGGCTCATCTTTGCCTTGATAGCCACAACATCCCCTTCCACGCGCTCCTTAACGCACCGGGGACCTCAGCTCTCCCTCTAACCCTGTGACTCGCTTTCGCCTTCAAGGTTCCATCCACTGCCGTGACCCCTCTTCTTTAGAAACTGAACTGTAGTCCCATCCACTATTATTGCTTTGCCACGCTACATCTTGCGCAGTTGTTTCTCTGCTTCCTCCCTTTTCACCAAATCATATACTAAGACTCTCCCTCTTCATATCATCTGACAATCAAAAATTCCCTCAGAATTCCTTCTCCATATTTTCATTTCACTTTCACATCTCTTCCACTCACTAGCACTATCATATGTTCTCCTAATACGTTCACCCTCTTCCAGATTATTTCCTTATTCCGCCCGAAGCTCATCGATATTCTTTCCCCATCTCGCACTTGCCATTTCTTTTCAGCGACCATACCTTCCTCTTCATCTTCTTTTGTACGCCTACCAATCACCTGCACTCTTTCCCTTCATACACTTCTCTTTTTCTCTTTCACTAGCAACTGAACTCCCTCATTCGACCACTCCCTACCTTTCTCATGCATCCACATCCCACCTTCTGCATGCCACACACTTCACCCCAACATGGAAGTACTGCTTCACTGAACACCTCCCACTCCTCGTCCACTCCCCTCGTTCCATTTACTCACTCTGTGCCGCTCTTCACTCGCCCTCTCACGGTATCACTCACTGTCACCACTTCTCCCACAAGTCATTTCCTCTCTTCTTAAAACCACTACAGACTTTCACACTCGCCTCTTTCAGCATCCCCCCAGACCCTGCCTCTCCTGATGGCACGTATTCCATTAATGTCCATTGACCTCCAGCCCCATTCACCCACGTGAAGTTATGTACGCGGCTTGCTTTTAAAGCAAGTATTCCCTGCCACCAATCCATTTTCAGCACACAACGCGACAAGCTGTTCCCCATTTTCATTTACGCCGAGTACCGCAGGCCAACCAGGTATCCTCCAGGATTGCCACATCACCCACTCTCGCGTTTAGATCCCCTGCCACCAGGATTCGATCCCTTGTAACATCAAAATTGCCGAAGCACTTATTTAAGAGCCTCCCAAAAAGCACCCCTTTGCTCTTAGCTCCTCTTGGTACCAGGTGCATGAGCGCTGACTCTTGCACACCTCTCGTACTTTACCTTCTTTCTCACCAACACTTGAACGTCTTTACAATCATTAACACAGTCGTATAGCTCCTCAATAAAAGATGCCGCCCCCTCCTTGTGTTATATTCTTAACGCCTGCAAGTTTAACTAAAAATTATAATGATTTCGTGTAACTTTTTTCTATGGTGCGCAGATGTTCTTTGTATACACTGGTCGTCTTTGGCAAGATGGTGAAGCAACTAGGTAGTTTCTGTCGTATTTATTTCCACTTTATCCACCCTGTGACGGCAGGGAGGGACTGGCTGCGGTGCTGAGGGGGGATGGAGGGAGTTGCAAGGGGCGGAGGGGATCCAGGGAGGGAGGGAGGGAGTTCCAAGGCGATAGTGGTGTGCACAGGTTCCAGAGGTCTGCCAGGTTGTGACCTGGGAGGCGGCGTTGGTTGCTGCCTCTTGGCCACTATGCCAAGCGGGAGACGCCTTGCTCCACCTGTTGGGTATGACAGATGAGAGCCGTACCACCTGGCTCGTGCTCATGCTGCTCCATCACCACCACCACCACCACCACCAACACCAGCTGGCTGCTCTTGCCGCTGCACTATCTGCTGTCTGCCCTCCTGCTCCTGTTGCAGCACCCGAACAGTGGCGAGGCTGTTCCTGCTGCTGTACCTCCAGCTGCCTACCTCGTTGCTGCGCCATCAGCTGCTTGCCTTCCTGACTCCTGTTGATGCTCAAACAGCCGCCTGCTCCTGTAACTGCGGCATTAGCTGCCTGGCTACACCTGTTGCTGCAAGAACAGCTGCCTACCTGCTCCTGTTGCTGCACCGGTAACTACCTGCGTATGCTGCTGTATCAGGAGCTGTTGTGGTGACTAGTGCTCAAGCTTTTAGCTGCATTTGCTGCACCAGCGGTTGACTCCTGCTCCATTTGCAACGGTTGTTTTAAGCTGTTGGTTATATTGCTGGCGAGGAGCATAGTGGTGTCTGTTGGTATTTCTGAACTAATTGTCTGTAGCTGCTGTTCCTACTGCTGCACAAACAGTTGTCTTGGGTTCGGAAGGGGTGGATTTGGAGCTGGGGTTAGAGGGAGTAAGATGTAGTTGTGGGGTTTGGAAAGTAGGGACATAGACCTGGGGATGATCTGATAGGGCAGAGGTTGAAGCAAAAGAAGTGCAGAGTGCAGCTGGGGTGAGGGAGAGAGAGAGTTGCATTGCTGGGGTTGAAGAAAGGAGGGGGAGGGTTGATAGCTCTGAGGTTGATGCTAGAGAGGAGTGTATGAGTGCAGCTGGGATCGCAGAGAGAGATACATATTGCTGGGGTTGAAGAAAGAGGGTCTGGTAACTCTGGGGTTGATGCAAGAGGAGGTTAGGAAAGCAGCTGAGGTCGGAGGGGGAGATATATTGCTGGGGTTGAGGAGGGAGTGAGTGTCTTGTGGCTCTGGGGTTGATGCAGGAGGAGTGTAGCTGGGGTCGGAGAGAGCGAGGGAGAGGAAAGGGGTTATGACATTTGTCGAGGCGAGAAAATATCTGTGTTGTGTAAACATCCGGGGCAGCATTTGTTGCCTTCCTCGTCACGCTCACGACACATGTTTATCCTGACGGTGCCATGCTGGGGTGTGCGGTGGGGTGCCACCCTGGGCTGGGCCGAGGAAGAAGAGGCAAGTCGTCTCGTCGAGAGGCGGTGAAGAAGTTAACTTTCTTTAGGGAGTAAAATGTGCTGTTGAGACGTCTCACTTAAGAGTGTCTACAGGAGGGGTAGGGTAGAGTTAACTCTCTGTAGAGTTGTTCTGTCGGGACGCGTTCACAAGAGCCGACTGACGCTACACGAGGGTAAAGGTGTTTATGGTGAGGGTAGGAAGAGCTCAGAGTTAACTGTCCGTGGAGTGTTTTTTTTTGTTGGGCCGCCGTATGCTCAGTACTGTCAGTGTGTGTGTGTTGGGGATGTTAACAACTGTATATTTTCGTTGCGTTGTTGTATTCCGCCAGCTTAGGGGGGAAACAGCTGTACATGGAAGTAGATGGGGCTAGGGAGTAACATCATTCTAGCCCCCGTCTTGTGGTCACATTGTATTGGGGAAGACAAGAATTTCTGACGTGCAAAAGATACTTTGAAGACATTTAGGGCAGTTGACATTTGATCATAAGGTTACTGGCATTTTTTTTTATTACTATATACCATTATCTATAGATTGTACTTCCTAAGCCGTTAATCGTTTTTCGTGGCTGGCAGGGATAGATTGGGATGCCACGTCCCTTTAGACAGAAAGGTGAAGAAAGAATAGCAGTTACGTACAGGCAACTTGGATTTGAAGTAGAGACAGTTTAAAGATGTGAAACGAATGTGGAAAATATAACTATAGAACAGTGGTGGCGACAATAAGCTTACTGTGGCCTGCTTACAGAGCTCTCCTAGATAGAGCTCTCCCACAATGGCTTCCTGTATTGTGAATCATTACCTACGTCAGTACTCAAAATGCAGACGTTCGGTGACAGAGTATTTCAGGACATTGCGAGCCATGCACATCATATTGTTAAATAGTTATTTTCTTTAACTTGAAACAGAGTTGATAATGAAATCACCGCGCGAGAGAGAGAACGCCTTTTCAGAAAGAATTTAAAGACATATCGAAGATGCGCCATGTGTATAACGTACTAATTAGATGTAACGAAAAAGCGACTTGCATAGGTATTCGAATAGCGTGAACATGGGAGGAAGGCTCGAAAAAAGAAAACTCAAAAGTCTTCATCTGACAAATTAAACTTAATCAGGAACAGATAACCTGTTCGTTTTACATGATTTATAGAATTTTTTTTTAGCTCATTATAGGCTGAAGCAGTCATAATGATACGTCATTATCCAAAACAAGCACTTTGCTGGTGTTGCTCTCGAGGAACCCATTACTTCGACGATGAAGATGGGGATCGACACTAGTTCATCATTTATGACAGCGTAGATGAGAGATCTGAGTGATCGATGGGTGCATTGTTACCAACTGAAGTGTGTGTGTGTGTGTGTGTGTGTGTGTGTGTGTGTGTATTCCGACTGTGTTGTACGCGACGGTACATTCCTCGAGATGGACGGCGAAGCCCATGAGAGCACGATGGTGCAACAGGTGGATACGTACGACTGTTTGGCCTTTGACGTAACGCCGAAGGTTCAAGTCAGAAAAAAGGCCCTGGTCATCATACCCAAGGGCCTTATCCTCGCCTATAAGGGCTGCAGAATATCAGCGCAGGCATTTCATGAACACGGTACATATTCCAGTCCAGCGATTTGACTAGGCTTAAAATGTGAATCTCACTTACCTGTTTGGTACGTAATTTGTAATAATGATTTTTTTTTTCCCCGAGAGCCGAATGATTTTTTCCCCCCACGTAAACACGTTGGTATTTACAGAAACGCTGATGCACAGAAGTTTTTTAATTTGTAGGTTTTTGAACTGCTCTGTGGTTAAAATTGCGATTGGTGATTTTTGGTGCTATTTACGGACGATAGTGATAGCGCCTTCGTCAGCTACAGACACGGAGTGTATGACGCATAGAGAAGGAGCATGGATGACAGATATCAGAGGACCTGATGGTCAGAGGCGCGGTCCCATGTGGATCAGTCTTCAACAACGGGAGATCCAGCGACCTGCCTTTGCCACCTGCATCTATTTGGTTGAAGCTTTTCCATTCTTGATCGCATATCACAAAAGCTTTGGAGGGATTCTCATATGTCAGTATGGGAGGCTTCAGCTTAGCCAGCTTCTTAATCGTAAGGGAGTTACCGGCCTTAGTTCTCAAAGTGTACTGCTGCTCTCTTTTAAGGTTCGTTAGATTCCACCAACTTTTTTTCTCTGCCTCGTGGACGTCTGTCAGATTTTGGCCTATAGTTATTCTGAGCTTCTCTACCGACGCCGATGGAGTTGGCCTGGTATAAGCAGTCGTCTCTCTCACTGTCCAGTAACTTTCATAGAACACATAATACCCTCCAACAGCATGTACCATTTGCATGATAGTTGGGTGCTCTAACCATTCGTCTATGTTGCCCATATATATAGTATATGTGTGTGTGTATGTATGTGTGTGTGTGTGGTACGTTTATATGTTCAAGTTAAGTAAGTAATGAGCTTTAAAAGTTCAGTGAGCCTTAAAGAGAGTGTGCTGGCCCAGTGTTTATGGACTGGTCGGGTTGTGATGGGGTGAGGGAGACATTCGTTACGTGGGTGGTGGGGAGGGAGGAAGGGAGGTAGGGGGGAAGGTGTACTGCTCCAGGAGAAAGTTATTTGGGTCGTCGATCTTGAGGTATTTATCGGTTCACTTAACACTAATTGGTACTGTAACCCAAGTAGTTTTTTCCCTTGGTCTTATGTATGTACTTGATCTCGTCTGTGCTAAGGTGGACGGAGCTCGGTTATCTATTTTTCTAGGGGGAAAAGAAGAACTTTTGGTTCTTGTGCTTCAGATAATAACTTTAGCAGTTCCCATTTTCTATTTTCCAGTAGTTTCAGTTCAGTTTCAGTACTTTATTCCTCGATAGACTCCTTCACACGTTCCTGAATACACTCAGGAACTAAAGTTCCTCTTCCAGTTTAAGATTCACTTCTGTGATTCCACCTCCAGATGCCAAAAATACTCTCTTTCTCCAAGTCTTCCCTAAATCTCCCTTCACCTCGAAGCTTTGGAACTCTACCCTCTCATGTATTTCCTAATAACTATGTGCTGGCACATTTTTGAAAGACAGGCTTTTCGTTTCCTCCAAAATTCGTAAATACTTCCTTTGTCTCTTCTTTTCCCCTTTCATTAACCTCTCCATACTTCAATTAGGACCCGGCCTTGATGTGGACATCGTCCACCATATAAAAAAGGACCTTCCATTTCTAGAAAAGAACCTCCATTTTTTGTCTGCTTAGTTTCCATGTTATTTCTGTTCAGCATCTTCTGTGTTGTGTCTATGAATCCAGTTATCGTCCAGCCCAAAAGGGGAGGATGAACAGCTGGGTCTGCCCTAAGCTGCCTGCATTCGAACCAGGGCCCTTCACATAAGTGGGTCGTAAAGCTAACCACTTTACTCTCCATGATGCTGAGTTGTATGTTGATAAAGAATGCTACCCGGGAGGAGCGCATTATTATATCAAGTGCCGACCGGACATAGGGCATTATTATTACGATTATCATTATTATTATTATTATCATTATTATTATGATAATCATATTGTTATTATTATTGTTATTATTATTATTATCATTATTATTAATATTGTTGTTGTTGTTATTATTATTATTATTATTATTATTATTATCATTATTATTATTATTATTATTATTATTGTTGCTGTTGTTGTTGTTTTGTAAAGTAAACCTTTTTGCAATATGTACTTTCACTTTATAACGGTTAGCGTTCCTGACCGTGACGCATTCGCGGGCCGCATCGGTTCGAATCCTGGTTGCGTCAGTCGGTCCACAGTTAACCTAACTGTTCATCCACCCCGTAGGGGTTGGTCGATAAGATGGGTACCTGGCTGAGGCCAGGGTATATATATATATATATATATATATATATATATATATATATATATATATATATATATATATATATATA
>JAYMFT010260919.1:0-24389 GCA_038088735.1 Panulirus argus
TCGTGTGTGTGTCTGCACGTGTATGATTCCACGAGCAGGTCTTTTCATGCGCGTATGGGTCCGCGCATGTCTGTTTCCGTTACACACGTCTCTCTCTCAGTCCGTGCGCACGCGTCCGCGTGTATGTTTTGCCACGCGACCAAGTATTTTGTGCGTGTTTGTCTACTTACAGTATTGATTTCCTATTTCTAGATATGGAGAGGGATGACAGTAGAAAATGTTCAAAAAATGTGACCCTATCAGTGTAGACCTCGAACGTAAATGTGTGAACGGCGAATGTACAAACACATTAAGAACGTGGCCAAGGCGTAAAGGAACGAATGATGATACTATACGTTCCTCGTTCCCGTGTTCTGTTTCCGTTCCGGGTTCATCATCACCGCTCGACAGCAAACATATTACAATATAGCACTCTTTTGCCACGAGTGACCCACTGCAGGTGTATAAAGACTAGTATCTCCCAGTAAACCATAGGAATCTTTGACGTTGACAACTTCCTCCAGTTTCGCTAAGAAAGTTTCAGTTTCACGTTATCTTGCATGTAATACGACTAAGTAGGGCAACGCAAGACTTTTAGTTTAATAAAGACGAGAAACTTCTCTCAGTAAAACACTGGATGTCTTTCTCTCGAGTGACTATATACTGGAATCTTAGTTATTATTTCACCATTTAAAATATTTCCATATCGAGAATATCATTGTTTCCTACAACTATGCAAATTTTTAACAAGACTGAAACTATATAAACCATAATGGTTTAGATTAAGCAGAAATATCAGTGAACCACCTGCGATAAAGATGGGAAGCACTCCTGAGTGGCAAAACGTCAGAGGAACGTCTGGAAAGGTTGATCACAAAGCCACTCCGAACGTGTACCAAGCGAATACCAAAAAGAAAGAAAATTCAAAAGGCCCCAATAGGAACGAGACCACCGCTGCGGCTTATTCGGAAAAAATAAAGAATGAGTAAACACCGAGTAATATCAACAAGAAAGCTCTCACTCAAATGCTAAGTTCAAATCGAGCACTTTAGTTCCTATTAGCCATAGGAGCATAGGAGGGAACATACACAGATGACGAAGGTTATGAATCACTGTTAGGAGAATCAAAACTAATCAAAACTAACACTATGGATGCATGTCCGAAAAGACTTATTCTTGAAGTAATCCCACGTGTTCCATACAACAGAGTTCGCCTCCACACCACAGGATTTCGAGAGGGCCGCTGACAATAACACGAGGACCACATTCTCGGAGCTAAAGTAATCAGAGGTGAGGCCAATGTTATAAGATTTGAGTTCTCGTGTGCAATGCATCCTAACTTTAGGCAGCATTATATATCCATTTTCCCTTGTCCTAATAACTGAAAAAAAAAAAGTTTGCCTTAATTTTTTCTTTTGCTTCGGCAACCTCGACCTAAATTCAAATTACAAAGGGCATTTTTGCCACTAAAACCATCACACTAGGGAGTGGATCTGATAATTTCATAGCTAATCTACAAAGACTGCTTTTGGGTGTAAATTTCTAGAATGCAGCAAACATACCTGACAACTGCACACATGCTTTTCAAAGGTAAATGGAGTGCAAAGCGCCATGCTCTTCAGGGTCGCTGGGGCACTTGTACCATGTACTGATAAAAGCAAGATCATGACCACACGTAAAGAGCTACCCAAACAGCAGAGAACTGAAGGTGGTCAACAGTCTGAGAACGTTACAATCGATGACGTTCCGCTGTCTCCCAAGAGAACAACTGTCATACACGGCATGGTCATAGTACAGGGAATGGGGAGGCGAGCGTGGTATCAGAACTCGTGTTGAGCGGACTGACCACCTGACTATACTACACTGCAGAGCAAGGCCATAAAGACTGTGACGAGTGGCATCAAATGTGTTACTGTTATTGATGTCTCTGCTTCCCTGAATGGAAGCCATGCGGAATAGACGCCAGGCTGGCAAGCCTGCCACTACCATGGAAGAAAGTAAGCCAATAAGGAAGGTATAAATCTAAGGAAGATCTGACTGTCTGCCTCTCACAAAATGGACTTCACCATTTCGAAAGGAAGACAAAGATCTTGCTCGTCAGTTCAAGGCAGGAGGATGTCCTCTCGAACCATGTGGATGCTATTTGAAGAGCAGCAACAAAAGTCAACCATCGATCACTTGACACCCAAGTGACCGTCCTTACAATCTGACAATACCAACAGCTTTGCAAAGACACTAACTTCATCAAAGGAGCGTACATAAGAAGCGGGGAATCCCATAAGCAACTAAAGTCAGTAGAACTGGTGTCGTAAAGGACGTAGCTTTAACAGGCTTCTGTGCTTTCACTGAAGCCAACAAAACACGGAAAGGTTTGCTGATGACTGAATAAAAGGTGTTAAGGTGCTGTCCGCGTCTGTTGCCTTGGGGAGCCTTTAACTGCCGATAGCCGGAAGAAAAGAAGCCATAGAATCATTCTGCAATGCCATCTCTATGAGCCCTTTACGAACTGATGCTGGGAATCTGCTAAGATGGCTTCTCTTCACAAAGAAGCAGTGAGAAAGTCAGGGTTTTTTGCCACCTAAACGAGGAGGTTTAAGTTTAAAAGAAGCGATCGCAGGAGTCCACAATCACCAGGCTATGGACTACGGAAAACAGGGGCTGGTGGACTAGTGACATTTCCTACGATGGAGACTGCTTCATCTGCACATGTCGATGTATGAGGACCAATTGCCAGTCCAACTGCTCTTGCAAGTCGCAAGAACCCGAACTCTCCGAGATGCGCATGTGTCGGGGTAGAAGAGGTAGTGTGGCACTAGCATGGGTCATGATCACCATGAGATCGATGACGATGAAGCGGAGGACAGTAATCCATTTAACACAGGACAAACACATCAACTTTTACTATTAGTCGTCTGTCTCGGTGGACCAAGGACATAGACATTAACTAAAGTGAGCCGAAACATTCTGGAGACAGGAATTTATTTGTACTATAATGTATATGACCTCCAGTGAGGCACAGGAATTTATCATTTAACAGAAAACCGTCAGTTTTTTATTACGAATATAAACTTTAAGCACACACAACTTCAAATACTACCACATGCGTTGTGCCTCAACTATGAGCAACAAAATGGACGACCGTGTATGAAGTTCCGTGAACGAAATCTTGACAAGAAAACAGATTATTTGAAAATGAGTTCATATGCACCGACAAAATTCAATCGTCCACGTCATATATACTAACCAGATTAAATGTTTACACTCAGATATGCCAGTCCAATATCTTCAGAGCGATAATAAATATCATTACCTCACCAGTCAGTGTAAATATACACTTTTTCAACACTATCTAATGCTTCTGACATCACAGCCTATGGTTATGGTGCCTTTCACGGGGTATAGAACATAAAATAAGAGCAAGATGTCTAACTAGTCAAAAAAAAAAAAGGCGGGGACCTTTTTTTTTTCAGATTAATAAATCACAAAAGATAGTCTAACCAGTAGCCAAAAATCAACATTTGACGTCAATAGGAATATACTGGCCTTCCCCCTCGTCTTAAATGATGAGCTCCATTGGCAAAGGCAATAAACGTCTGCTGGAGAAATAACTTGAACGCTCCTGTAAACCCTTGATGGTGTAAAATTGATGAACACAGCTGCACCCCATTACGAACGGAGAGGACCAGTTCTTCAAAAACGCTGCCGACCTGAAGCATTAACACAACACATTATCAACGTTTTCGATAAGAGTTCCGAGAAGCAGACTGACTGACCTCTAAGAATCGAACGCTCTACAAAATCCAGAAAACATGGTATCAGGACGGAAAGGTCATGTCTTTCTTCACGACTCATTCTTAGATGAAAAGAATATGAAGGAATGGAAGAAACATATTGCTTATGGAATGTATAGAGAGACGAGAGACGAAGCTTTTTAGCAAATGTGACAATGGTGTCGTACAGCTATCAAGCAAAATGTGTCCGATAGGAATGACTGCTAAACCGGAAGATAAGATTTATATCTCCCTAAAACACAGATCTTATCGAGTGATGTCTAGCACAAACACGTTGGTTATATCTTCCTAAAGAGAATGTAAGTCTGTTCTTCAATCTCTTGTAATCATGGCATATGTGAAGATAAAAAGACAAAGAAAAGTTTCTAATCCTTATTTGCGTATAAGATCGAAGTAGTGTATGAATCTAATCTACAGAATTCATAAAAAAAACAAGAAACAGACAAAAGTCCTCATTCCAACTGGCCACAGATGTTAATGTTAAATGTAATCAAGTTTCTGACTATTTCGAGGAAGGGAGAGTAAAACACTGGCAAAAAATTTAAGATATCACTAACAATAAGACTTAAAGAGCTGCTTGATGACATCGCCATTCGAGGCAGGTGAAACTGTGGGTGAAGCCGTTCACAGACTTCACTAAACTGTCAAAAAATATCTCGGCTAACTAGAACCAATTACACCGCTCAAATCCTAGTTACTCGAGCGTAAACTGGAGATATTTATCGCTGCGGTTCCCAATCTGGACTCGAATAGCTTCCTTGAACGGCATGACATGCATGAAAATACCAAAAAATCACAAAACGTGCCATACATACATGAGGAAAAAAGAGAATTCCTTATAGATGTCGGGGTCCGAATCTGTTCAGCTCTTAGACCTTATGATTCATGTACAGCCAAATGAATCCAGTGGTGAGATTTCAGAAACTTCCTTGCTGTCAGTATCTCAAAGGTACCTGGCCAGCCAGATTACGGAGGGTATGTGCACCTGCGGACCACAGCCTCAAATAATCTGAATGACCTGAGGAATAACGATGTAGCTTGGTATCAGGAGTTGTGAAGGCTGAGCCTCCAAAACCAGCGGAGAGAATGGGTACCTCAAGGGCCCATTCTAGGTACACTGTCATTTTCTATACGAGAACGATTTACGTCAATGCACATACAGTAAAGTTACTCTTCTCTGCAGATGATAGATGCTTGAATAATTATCTAACGATTCTGAATTATGAATGGAATAAAGATTCACCTCCAGAATCCCTAACATTCATTTTTTAGTTAAATAATGTTAAGCGTTTCTTAACAATCATCTTAACATTTCAAAGTCGCCAGAATACGAGTTTCGATTCCCACAAGCTACATATAACAGCATTTAATACCTCCAGTTTCCTGTGCAAGCGTATGGGCATTTCGTAACCCCGCCTCAAACAACGACCCTAAATGCACCATAGCAACCGAATGCTGCCACAGACGAAACACGCGTGTTCTTCCAAGCAACTTACATAAAATTCTTTGTTACGTATGCAAGCTACGTGAGCTCTTCGTGATGTACATGCGTTTCAGTAAATTAATGAAACTATTTACGCTATTAAGTGCAGATACAGCTTCCCTAACCAGTCACCACCTCACGAGTCGCACACATTCCCAGAACAACCAACAGCCATGACGAATGCCCTGCGTCTCGCAGGGATGGTTCGCCAACTGAAAATCAGAGTAATACGTTTATGATTGTTTTGTCAAGATCCAGATATAAAAAAAAATATATACGTAATATTCTGTGCTTTTAGCTTTGTAAAGTTTTACCCTGTAAGCGTTACTGGTGTACCATATTTTACTGTGTATTTTCCATTGTTTAAGCAACATACACAAGTAATCCGTAATATTCTACGCAATGTTTTCTTGCGCCATTCCTTCCAGGAGTAAACTTAAGAGAGTTGTGGCAATAGCAACTATATTACTTGAATGGAATAAGCTATACATCGTACTGGGTATAAAAACACTGCACTCAGGACTGCCCACAGCCAATTGGACACAAGTTACGTTCTCTGTGTTTAGATCACTCGTAAATGTAACTGCCAGTTAATACAACAATCGTGTGAAGTGTGATGAAATGGTCATACATAACATCCTTCCTCAACCACACTGAGGTAAGCAAGACGATCATCAAAACGCATCGTGAAGACTTGAATGACGGCAGAGCTGGTCCCAGCGTCTCACACTACCAGGGAACAATAGCAACAGGAGGATGTTGGGTTTACTTCTTGTTGCTATGCTATGGTGCATGGCATGTTATTTTCGTTCAGCAGGCTGACCAGTGTGGAGAGTGGTAATTGCCAGAGTTGACGAGCCTGAGTCATAAGAACAGTTTTGACTTGAGTTGTCCGTCTTGACTTCTTGTTAGTTTACGAATAACATGCCAAGGCAGGCAACTCAAAAGGCACTTGACATATGACAAATGGAACTTTCGGAGAACTGCTCTGATGATTCAAACTGTAACAAAAGACAGGTTCAACCCAAACCACATACCATACCTCACTGACCAGCCTAATAATTAAAAAATTGCACTCCACACACTCCATAGCAAAACACATAAACGACACAGCTATACCAAAGGTTAGCAAACGCACTTCACTCTGTCCAAGAGCATCCCCCGCGAAGCAGTCACAATAAGAACACCTGACACTGTCCCGTAGCGAGAAACTATCCATACAATGACTCTACTGAGAAAAACCTTACCACAGAGGATCAATAGACTTAACTATATACTAACAGACACTGAAGTTGACGAACTCGCACACAGGGAATCAGAACGCAGGTATACGCGATCATAACAAGTGACTATCAACGAACAGATACATTCCGATGAAAAACACACAACACGACTTCTGCATAAAGACAATCTAATCAAACAAAACGTTGCTAGAGGTAAATCTAAGACATGCTCAAAAAGTCACAACCTAAAATCATAAAATACTCAAAAAGTCACAACCTAAAATCATAAAATACATTTGTGTAACATTAGGCAAACAGATGCTTTTCTTTCAGTCTCATAATCAGTTACGTATTAGACCAACTAGCTGTTACTGCCCTTAACATCCACAGCCTTCCCGACCAACAACAGTATCAGAGAGAGAGAGAGAGAGAGAGAGAGAGAGAGAGAGAGTCTCAAGGAAACGCAGCCCTAGCAAGTCTATACTTAACTTCCAAGAGAATTGATAACTATATCCTATCAGGTCCAAGAGTCCTACACTCAACCTCTCGCCAGTCACCATCAAAACTAAGCTCCAAATTACGTATTCTCATGCTCAAGAGGTTACAAAACTTAGTTTCTTCTATGATGAAAAAACCCTCAGTTATACTAAGGATAACATAAGGATAACAGCTTACGACTTAACATGCTATCCAGCGGTAGTATACCAAAGACTTTATAGGTTTTGGGAAGACATTGAAGACAATTCAAATACATAGGAGGCCTAACAGACAGACACACACTAGCTACCCCATAAGTTTCAGAACCCGTAGACAAGCACAAGGTAACCCTTCGCTATAGAAAGAAGATTTCTCACCTTCTTACCAATACCTGTCATCACCCCTCACTCACCCATATATGTCGGGGGCACATACAAGTGGCGTCACTGATACAAAAAACACTCTTGGTTTAGGTTGGGGTGTGAGCGTGTGGTGTGTGTATACGTGTATACACACTAAGAGTAAAGACACGGTAGATACATACACGGTTAAGCTACGGGGCAACACGAGTGTATCTCTCTCTCTCTCTCCGTAATACACAAATAATAATCACACAGACACACAAAGACACGCTCATCAGCGAACAAACACCGTGCATCTGTACAACGCTCTGACTTTACCTCCTCCCTCTACACCCCTTCTGTTTTTCCCTAACTCACAGCTAAGATGTATCTCAGCTCCCTATTTGCTATACATGTTATACCGTCGTTCCACACTTGTTTGTCTTATAAAATAGTAACTGTTTATACAAGGTTATGGTCTCACCTGTCAAGTAAAAATTTCACTAAATTATCGGATAGAATTTTATGTTGATCTTTGATATGCATGAAGATTTCTGTTAAGTCAGTAGATCTAATGCCTTTTTTCTTTTTTCAAATAGAGACTGTTTCACAGACTATGTTTCACTTCCACAGACGGAAGCAAAGAGTCAGACGTCGGAAACCCAACCTGTCTTTGTCCAACGTTAACTCCGCTGCGGCTGCTGCCTGGTTCGTCACAGGCGACACTGTGATGCGTTGTCGTGACGGACGTTAACATTGGGATGCGTCCAGCAAGAGCCACAAAAAGGAAAAAAAAAAAATGTAACCGTACGTGTGGTCTTAGAATTCTCTTGAACACCACCCTCAGGTGTTCCATACTTTCCATTGTTATAACGAGGCTGATTCCCTTAATGACTCTGATCGTTGACAGGTCAAAAACCCAAGATAACCAACTCCCCTAAAGAAAAAGCAAATAAAAAATAAAAGATAAAGAAACAACCAATCTATTTTTTTCTCTCTGTCTCTCTCTCCTAACGGCATAGATATTTTCATCCAAACATTTCGTTTGGAAAACAATGGGTTTCCAAGACTGTAGGAAATGGCTTCTTGGTCTACCTCCCTCACCAGCAACGGCGGCAGATCGCTGGCCTTGAGCCCCGCGGTTCTGAAAACTGTGCTCAGCTGCATATGCGTCTGTTGTCTCGCCTGCACCATCGTGTTGGGGATACTCTTCTGGGGCTCGCACAACGATCCGGAGTTGTGATACCTCCTCCCCAATAACTACCTGTTGGTGTTACGGCCCTCACGTCTCCCCGAGGACCTGAGAGTGAAGGTGAAAACAACTTACTCCTCCAGCAGCAGGAAATGCTGCGTACGTTCCTCCCCACTCCGATGCCCAAGGCTCCAGTTCGGGGACACGCCCGGGTGTCTTAGGTCCTGCGCGGTTTCCTTCTGAACATGTATCCGAAACCAACTTGACTACTTATGTTTCCCTTCCTTCGTCATGGAAGAAATGAAACTAGGTGCATGGAGTGTGTAGCGAAGATGAACTTATTGAAGTAAAGATGAGTATTACGAACATGACTGTCCGTGACTGTGATAGTTATAAAACCTCTGGGGTAATGCCTAACAAATAATGAAGACGCAGGGAAAGAAAGAAAAAAAAGCGAAAACAAAGTTTATGAATCGTATGACAGAACAAAAGCGAAAAAAAAGGCAGAATCCAAAATATTGCAAGACAAATAAATATATATATATATATATATGTTGACGGTCATTCTGTTATAAACAAAAGGAACCATCAAATCTAATGGATACAATATTGCAAAGTAAAGCAGCAATTTAGAAAAAACCACACTTTTTCATACTGGAACTCGTTGCAAGCTGCATCACTGCATTCCTGACACTTAAAGCATTGATTCAGACCGTCGTTGCGTGATTTTGAGCATTATTACTTCGACCCGATGTCTGGAGGAGCAAAAGCACTACCTCGAAAACTGCAATTGCGGTTGAAAAAAATTGCTATTTCCACAGGACAAAGAATGAATTGCACACAGTTATTCAATTGGCTGTAAGTAAAGCCTTGGACAAAGTGTGAACAAGCGGCGTGCGAGACAAACTGCCACAACTGGGCATACCAGAGACTACAGAAAGACGACTGTGCAAACTTCCTAAACCAACGCGTCGCAAGACATTCGTCAATAATTCTACGAAGTCACCCAAATTTCCTCCACTATCGTTCAACAACTTACGCAGTTCACATTATCCCACCAGATGGACCCATGAACGTGGACATCATCCATGAAGAGAACACCATGCAAACTACTCTCGACCAAGTCATTCCTACAACATGCTCGTTTAGTACATTCAATCGGCAATCAGACCTAAAAAAAATTCGTAAAGAACAGAGATAAAAATGAAAAACAAGTATACGATAATGCACAAAAAGTGTTGAACCATCCCTAGTCACACATCAATAGGTTTCGTAACAAACCATAACTGGGAGACATCTGCACGAGGAAAAGCGCCCATAAGTAGTCTGCACAGATTCTGGCACTTCCTTGAGAACCTAACATTACACCTGGTCAAAGACGATGATCATACCTTACCCTAATCTACTCATCTATACCGACGTTCCTAATCTCAAAACTACCCATGCTTGAGGTTACGAAATTAAGGCTCTACGATTGGTCACAAACGAAAAATACCTCCAACACTTGAAAAAAAAAAATAAATCCCACAACAGCAAGGACGCTTAAAGATTTACCCAGTAGGTTCATAGGTAACGAAAACAACAAAGAAGGTATGGCAGAGACTCGAGACGAATGCGATCACACACACAAAAATCCAAGATCTCCACGGCAGAGGAAAAATGGAACATCTACGTCTTCTTCCCCAAATACATCTTGTTTCTGTTGTTTTCTCTTTTCCAAATCCTCTCCAAAAACAAAGAATATTTGTAAAAAAGAAAAAATGACTTCCTGGACGAGTACCACCACATCCACCACCAGTCCGTCGGGATTGAGCACCACTGTTGTGCTGGTGACTCTCTGCTGCATCTGTGTCTTCTGTACAGTCTGTACCGTCGCAATGGCGATGTACTACAAGGACTACCTGTGAGCTACCTCCTCCTCCACCTCCTCCTGCACTGCCTGTAGGCCGCTCGGTGCCTTCGCGTCTCCCTGAAGACGTGAAGTGAGAGGCCTCAGGTTCCAGTCCGGGTCAAGGGGAAGGGGGACGCCCGGGTGCCTCACGTCCTGTACGGCTTCCAATATTTTTCTTTAAGCTTTAACAACTTCGTAACCTACTTAAATATTTCGCTTATATGTCTCCCTTAACTATTTGAGTAAGGCACATTCGACCATTTTTTGTTGAAAATTCTGCTATTATAATTCTAATGGTAGTAAACATGATGTGCGTTAGAACTACGTACAATTTACATCTCTAACCCGCATGTGTCAGGTCAAAAGCCAGAGGTGTCTAAGGGCGTTGTGAAGAGGACCTTTGTTTGACCTGTGCCGTGAGGGACAGTACACTAATGATGTTCTGTAGTGAAGATGATATTGTCCTGGGGCGAGGGGATGATCCAGTCTGTGGTCTAATTATATTCGTATAGTGAATAACAAAACGATTAATAATGTGGAAGGTGATATTGCCAGGGTGTGAATGCAGACAGTCATAACTGAGTGCCATTTCAAGAAATGTTTATTTTTCATAACAGGAACCTATAACTGATCAAACACTACCGTAATATCTATTGCTTCAAACTATCTAATTTTTCTGTCTGTAGATCACTGGTAAGATCTTAAGCGTTTCATTTAAATTTAACTTCTGGGATGGTGTTGCAACAGATTCTTAAGATCCACTAAACCGAAAAAATAATCGTACGAGAAATCAACGAACTGTAAGATTCCTCAGACAGAAGACCATCATCGTCAGACGCTGGGGAAACCGACCTTGTAAAAGACGGTTCTGCGGCTGGCCTGTCCGACGCCATAAAGCTACGTAGCGCCTGCGTACTCGTCGTATAATAAGGGAACCAACCTACTTTTTTCATTATAAAAAATATATATACAATATCATTTGAGGAGGGTAAGTATTAGAGTTGGCGAGGGAAAGAATGACACCCATGACTTCTGCGTCTCCCAAGACCTCCAGTTCCCCGTTCCCCACGACATCCTCCACCCCCACCACCACCTCCAGCACCCGAGGCCTGAGCCCCGTGCTAGTGTGTCTGGTTCTGGGCTCCGTGTGTGTCGGCTGTGTGGTGTGTACCATCGTTCTCTTCTGGTACTACCAGATCACCAAGGTGTTGTGACGCTACCACTCTACGAACCACTTTCCCAGCAACCTGCAGGTGTTATGACCATGTCACTCGATCTTAGGTTCCAGGCCGGAGACTCGAAGTGCTGCCGGGTTCCTGCGTCCTCTAAGGCCCCAACAATATTTTTATCCTGAATTTCTACCTTCCAACAGGGCCATGCAACCAGTTTCTATACCGAATTCGCAAATTTGTATCGCCCTGTAAACTCACAACCGAATTATATCTTATAAGATCATATTTGCTGAAAATTCTGCCATTAGGTAAATAATTTTACCACTTCACGGTTGAGGTTGAACCTGGACAAGCAGAGAATGGCAAGTGGATGGCCTTTAGCCCATCGGTGGTCAGGTAGTTATGACATCCGCTTCCCATTCTCGGTAGCCCGGGTTCAACTCTTTGAACGCGCAAATGGTAAAATTGCTCACATTGATTTACAAGCGAACATTACATGTTCTGGTGTATTCCCCAGAAGCCATTTACGTTTCTAACGTTCGTATCTCTTAATGTTCCTTGAAGGACAAAAGGTTCACCTTCACAATCCATATCTCCAGACTGAAACACTGTCACTTTCACCACCATGTTCCTCTCTTTAGGAGAGGAACATTGTATCTTCTATTTTCTTTTCTAACAATAAGCAGCCCAACCCTTGGTGCAGTGAAGAGGCGCTTGACCTAACTCGTAAAGGTTTTAAATTTCAACCCAGCGGTGTTGAGGGTGTATCGAAGATAACGGCTTAGTGAAGATGGACTTTGAAATGACCTTTAAGGGTCTTGTTAAATACCAGCGAGTTCTAGGTCAGGTTCAAGGCCAATGGCGTCAAGGGTGCACCATTTTTTTTTTTTTCTTTTAGACGCGAAATGCAGCGCACTACCCATCTTGTGGGCGGTGGCTCAAAAGAGGATACATAGCGCACATAAGGTCCAAGGATGGTCCTTAATGCGAGAAAAAATGAAAACATTGAACGAATTATGAAGCAGTCTACGCGTCTGCCAAAACAGAACAACAATGACTGGATTCGTACCAAAATACACAAAACGTGAACGACTTGCAATAAGTAAATGTTTTTTCAGGATGAAGTATCAATATATAAAATAAGCGAACTATTTACAACGGGCAAAGCTACGGTATTTTCCAAGCATTACGAAGGAAATGCTTACACATATCTTGAGTTTGTTAAGAATCACCTTTGAACTCACTAACTCTACAACAGTTTTAGGGCGTGGATGTAGCTTTTCTGGCAAAGTTTACGTTTAGTCTATTCACTATCAACAGGAGAGGGCAAACTCATAAATATCTATAGCCCAGCCCGAGTCGGGAGACAACAAGATCTCTTGGTGGAACCATGCATATGGTTCTTCACGCATGATATTGTGATGGTAGATGGGTATACGTAGATAAAGTCACTTCAACTTAAATCCACAAGATTTTGTTAATATACTTTCCCAGGGATCGTTTTAAGGCTACCCGCAGGAAGACCCAGAGGATTATCAACTTAATCCTCTCGGACACAAGTTGTTACCAATTCATTATCCTTATCATTAATTATGAGCCCGAGAAGGGAAAAGAATAAAGAGAAGAAATTGGATTCAACTCCATCATATGTACGAATCCAGAGAAACTGGACTCTCCATCATATGTACAAATCCAAAGAAACTGCACCCTTAACTCCATTATGGGTAATTTGGTTATACCTGTGTCGTGCTTCAGACACAAGAGTTACATATTGGTGGAGTTTAGTGTACTTAGGGAGGAAAGAGAACTGCTTACAATAAGTAACTATCCTGGAGTAATTAACAAGTTTAAGGGCCATAAAGACAGCAAATACTTTCAGTTTGGATTATGGATGCCTAATATTGACCCTGAGTCACAGGTCACTGCAAAAGCAGTCGTCACGACTTACAAGAACAGCGTAGGATGCAGTAAGATAATTTTGTTGTGGGTGAAGATACGTTTGTCGTAAGTTAAACGGAGATGCGTTTAGTTGTGCCTCAATAATGTTTTCTTTTTATGGAGAACATTTAAGAAGTGTCTTCTCTCAATTATCAAAGCCTATAAATGTATAAACAGTGATAATTCGTTCCATTTTTTTTTTCTCGACAAGTAGTGAATCCATCCTATGGCGTTTCATTTCAGCTAAACTCAAACAATAGGAGGACGTTTCCGGAATAAAGCCATGAAATAAATATAATTTTTGTGGGGTTTCGTCCTCTGGTAGCAATACAGTGTGGCAGAGAATGAAGTGAACCGTTCAAGTTTATTGAACGGTATCAAGGAATGCAGTAACTGACAATGGACAAGCCTAGCGTGACAGAAAGAAATTAAATACGGCGATCGCAGTCAGGGTGATGCATGTCAGGAAAAATGTAGGGTTGAAGCACAAGCAGGTAATACACCTTTAAAATATCGTCACACCCTATCAAATGTATCGCCTAACTGCACGCACTGGCCGAGACGTATGGCGAAAACATGCCAAAGTGAAATTGGTCTGCAGCGGGAGGTCAAGTCTGGCCACTCGCTGTGCAGTCCGCTCGTTGAAACCTAGTTCCATCAAGGCGGTGCTCAGTCATGGGCGAAGCTGCCAGATTTCGACTAGAATATCGAACATATGAAAATTGGATAATGAAGAAGTTAGGTGATTTTTTTCTTTGTAGATCGGTTGACTTTTTTACAAGTCTATTACCTAATTAATTTTGATTAAACACTTTCCCCCCGATAGAGTATAATCTAATTTTGATTAAAACACTTTTCCAATATCTGATAATGCCCAAAATCATCCTCCACAACTCTGGCTGTATTCTCTAAATGCTACACTAGCAGTGCAAAACAAAATCCCTGAACATCAAACGCTAATACTGACGTGGAACTAAACCAATAAATTACTACCCCTCCCCCCCGAAAAAAAAAGCAATAGACTAATTTACATGATACACAAAAACAAAAATCCCTAGCCCAATATATACACTAAAATATTATATATATGGATGGTCTTTCTACCTATCTTATACAAGAACCATATCCAATAAAACATAAGAATACAACATGGAAAGGTCAAGTACCAGTTTAGGGGCACCACTACCCAGCTGGCATCACTGTTCCTTACCTTTAGTAGAGCTGGTTCAGATCGGTGCTCCGCGATTTGGAGTATTATGCTGAAAGTTATGACTAACGGGATAAAAACTGGATTAAATAATGAATAAGTAGGTGAAACTATTATAGAAATAAACATTACCAGTGAAAACCTTAACCTGACTTTCCCCAGCAACCGATTTGTTCCTTGATCCTGATATAATTTTAGATATATGCGACATGGTCTTTAATTAGTTGCTGTTATGTGTTTACGTTGGTGTAGACAGGAATGGATTCCGCTGGATTCAACGAGGTCATAAATATTTCCACTTCGAAAATGAAACTTAAGGTTGTGGGCTGCTGCGTGAAAACGTTAGGTCAGGAGTCCACAGGTTATGCCGATTTCTAAGAGTGTTTCAATTAAGTACTTGTCATCCCTCCTGTAAGGATGTGTAGTCAATCATATGAGGAACTGCCAACCAATCAATCAGATGAAGGTCTGTCACCTCTCCGGTGAAGAACCTGTCACCACTACTCGAGAAAGAACAAGTCATCACCTTTCAGGTGGGGACTTGTCGCCACTGGTGAGAAAGCGTCACCAACACTTAGGCGAGACTACATCATCACCAATCAGATGAGAATCCGTCGTCACCACTCGGGTGAGAACGCTTTACCACCAAATCGAAACGAAGATTTGTCAACAACAACGTCGGTTCCGGGACGCGCCTCAGGAATCTACGGCTCACCTGTTTAGTAGAGGAGGACCAGTCATCGCCAACAGTGGGTCCTCAAGAGGCGTAATAACTCGTCTCCAACACCAGGTCAGGTGTCGAAGTGGACCAGTCACCACCGCCCAAGCTGGCCCAGTCCGCGAGGGAGGCAGGCGGGCGTACCTCACCGTCTTCCATCGCTGAGGCAGAATCGTGGATGACCTGACACCATGCCAACGCTGGGATCCCAAACGCCCCCATCACAAGGTGAGAATCGTGGATGACCTGTCGCTACGAAGTCTTGACAAGAGAGAGACACCTGCCGCTCAACAAGGTCCGAGTCAAACTGACGCCGTCATGGAGGGAGAGGGAAGGAGGAGGAGCTGATATCCTGTCGTCACTTGTTCGCCAACTGCACAAACTACCAGTCCGCTAGTTGTAAACACAGTCGGGGTATAAGTGTTGCTACGTTTATAAACTTAACTTCTGGTATTATTTCACCAGTAGACGAAGCATGAAAGCCGTCATTATATATATATATTTTTTTTTCTTCATACATATCCGCCATTTCCCGCGTTAGGGAGGTAGCGTTAAGGACAGAGGACTGAGCCTTAGAGGAAAAATCCTCACTTGGCTCCCTTCTCTGTTCCTTCTTTTGGAAAAAAAAAAAAACTGAAGGGGAGGATTTCCAGCCCATCGCTCCCTCCCCTTTTAGTCGTCTTCTACGACATGCAGTAAATACGTGACCTCCACCACTACCACCACCATCGTTAACAGTCCTTCTGCCAACACTGTCATCAATTCTACATCTCCCATCATCATCAACTGGAACTTCTCTCGTTATCACCATTAAACCCCATTAATTGTAACCTTTTCCTATAGCCCTTCTCTTCCATCACCATCATCATACAATCCTTTCTACAGTCGTTTCTACCATCATCATCACCATTCACTTCAACCATCATCTCTGCTGTATATATCACCACCACCACCACCCCCTTATCATCAGCACTGCCTAACATCAACTAGCTTCACCATCCCCATCATCACCACCACCTTGTCACCAACCAACGCGGCCTGTCGACGCCAACCACCTCATCAACACCACCACCATCATCATCACCACCTTGTCACCAACCAACGCGGCCTGTCGACGCCAACCACCTCATCAACACCACCACCATCATCACCACCACCTTGTCACCAACCAACGCGGCCTGTCGACGCCAACCACCTCATCAACACCATCATCACCACCATACTTAAACAATTAACAAAGCTAATTATCAGATCTTCAACCCCGAGCCACACACCTCCTCCTCCTCCCCCCCTCCCTTTCCCTCCTTCTCCTCCCCACCCCCCTCCCTCTCCCTCTCCACACACAACACCTTCCCGACCATGGTGGTCCCAGACCGACCGCAGACCCGGGCCCAGTGGCCTCTAATACTGATTTATGAGCGAGTTGGAGGAAGCCATTCTGGAATATGTACAGGTACCCCAGACATAACTGTGTTGGTGGTATGTGACGGTGGTGGTGGCCGGGAAGGTGGTATGTGACGGTGACGATGGTGGTGACCGAGCAGGTTGGTTTGTGACGGTGGTGGTGGCGGCGGAGCAGGTTGGGGTCTTGACGGTGGTGGTGGCCGGGCAGGTGGAAGGTGATGGCGCCGGGGGCTGGGCAAAAGGGTATGTGACGGTGGTGGCGATACTGGTGGAGCAGGTGACACGTGACGATGGCAGAGGTGGTAGTGGTGGTTGAAGGAATGTGACGCTGGTGGTGGTAACCGAGTAATTGGTATGTGGGGGGGTGATAATGGTCGTGGTAGCGGGGCATGTGGTATGTTGGGGAAGAAGGAGGTTGCTTTGGAGGTGGCCAGGAAAGCTATGTGTGGGAGATGAAAGTAGGAGACGATGCGGTACGTGTGTGTGTGTGTGTGTGTGTGTGTGGTAGTCTGTGGCAGCCGTGATGGTGTTAGTGGTTGTGGTGTCAAAGATGGTGGTGGTGGTGACGCCTCAGTGTTAACGCCCTGAGCCCTGTGGTACGACCCTTGGAAGCCTGATAGCCTGACTTTAAGGATCACGCTGTCAAAGGCCAGGCTGTCGTATCGCTGGGCTCAGGTCATACCGTAGTCGTGCTCAATACAAGTCCTTCTCATGGACCCGATAGTCATCTACCATGGCAATAATCATGCACCAAGACCCGTAGTTTAGAAAACATGAGTAACAATAGAAATTCCCAACTACTTACAATCTCAGTACTTGCATCACTTCGCCAGGTGTTCGGCGGAAGCGAAAAGCAACATTACGTACCATCACGAAGTAGGGACCACCAAGGGGTTTTGGGGGTAGGTTCTCTCCTGCCTTTGGCCTATGGTAGCCGAGAATGAGATACGCTAATTGCCCGGCCTGGTAGTTTTATCGTACCGCCGGTTGCATGGTAGCGAACGCTTCTGCCAAGTACTTCCATACCGGGGGGAATTTATAGGTCGATTGTGCCGTCCTTGTTACCACAGCTTTAATTATAGCCTTAATTGGTTGGGGTGGACGATGTTGACCCTTACGTCCTCCTTTGGCTCCCATCCATGGGTTGGAGGCGGGGAGGAGGCGGGTATCGATGAGGGTATATCCTCAAAGACTGTTTGCTTTTAACTACTGCGGGGGATTTGTCTCAATATACGCTACTGTTATATATATATATATATATATATATATATATATATATATATATATATTGTTGAATGAGTGTGTGTGATTATCATTTGCGCGTTGAGAAGAGAGTTTTACACGCGTGTTGCCCCGTCTCTTAACCTTGTTTCAAGTACAATGTCTTTACATGAACAGATACGATTGGTTGTGAGCCAACTGCGGTGCCCTGGACTCGAACCCATTTCTGGGTCTGACTCCCGGGCAGTCCCATGATAACTCATGGTCAGTAACGCTGATCACTACAACCCAAGATCCCTTTCAAAAAAATTCAAGGTCTCCTACAGCCTCAAGCCTGCGCCACATTCAGTAGCAGAGACAGGATGAACCCTTTTAAAGCGAGAAGTTCTCCGTTAAGAATTGTACTTTCTTTCGTCAACTGACGATGATACAGCCTCGTCAAAGGTGACTTTTCACTTGCGGTGTAATCCTAAACAAAAAGGCGTCAGGTAGCACCTAAGTGAATCATTACTAACTTTATAACAATACAGGTGGTAAGTATTCACAGCAACTGACTTACTGAGGCACCTGGTAAATATATATAACTAATGATAAACTAGTAGTTAATAATTACATAAGAGTAGGGAACATTAACGGTATAAGTGAAACTTACAAGTAATTCCCGGTATTTAATTACAATAACAATAAAGAAGATAATTACAAACAATTCCTCATATATTGCCACACTTGCGATAGTTAATAAATCAAAAAATCCTTGGTATATTACCTCACAAAAATATCACATAATTACACACAATTCCTCATAAATCACCACACTAACAGTGAATGATATTTAAATGTGATTCCTCATCCATCAAGACTGACAAAGCAAGTGATCATTAAATATAGCTCATAATGTATTAACAATAAGTACATAACTGCACATAACTCATACTGTGTTAACAACAGAGCAAATAATTGCACATATCTCCTTATGTATCAACAATATAGCAGATAATTGCACATAGCTACTAATGCACTGCCAATTGATAATTGCACATAACTCCTAGTGCATTAACGACATTTGATAATTGCATATAACTCCTGAAGTATTATCAGTACAACTGATAACTGCACACAACTTATGCTGTTTTCAAAGTATAGTCGATAATTGCACTCAACTCTTAATGTACTAACAATACAGCTGAGAACTGCACAAAAACTCCCGATGTATATTAACAACACAGATGATAACTGCACATAGCTCCCGATGTGTGTTAAAGTTGACAAGAACACATAACTCCTGTTGTATCCACAATACATCTTAGGATACACAGACATTGACACATTTGGAATGTCGATGACAAAAGTACGAAGGCGATGACGATACCTGGTACACTCTCACTCTCCCTCTCTCTTTCTCTCTCTCTATCTCTCTGGGGGTGGATGGTGGGGTGGGGGTAGAAGATTTCAAATCTGTTGTGTGGAGTATTTCCTGCTTAGTGGGAACGTAAATAGCACGGCCGGAGCCGCGCTAATAGCACTATTCAGGAGAACGCCCCAAACCTAACGCTGATTACATGAAATGCGGTAGTGAATCACTCACAAACTTCTATCTTTTTTTTCTTCTTTCAAGGGGTCGGTAAGGGATCGCGTAACAACTGCCGAGGTGGCGATGGGGTTTCGCACTCGCCGTCCGCCGCGTTCAGTTCTGTCGACTCCAGGGCGAACTAAGAAGTCAAAAAGGAGAAGGGGTTTCTCTTATCGAAGCAGCAGATCTCAAAAAAAAGAAAAAGAAAAAGAAAAACTCTTCCCCTATCAATAGTCGTAGAATTAGCTTTTCTCTGCTACCTAAACAGCCATTGAGCGAGCGGTCGGTCGTTTCTCAAAACTCTACACTCACGCTGACACACACACACACACACACACACGCCGGGCCTCGCTCGCTTCCTCACCGCTATCATGAGAAGTCTCATTCAAAAACTTTACGGGAGTTTACGGTCACCTTTCCAAGAGTCAGGATTGGTTACAACAGTTCTACATAATTTCCTTAACGACCTTGCTTGTTGAGTGTTACTTCAAGCGGAGAGAAGACAAAAAAAAAAAATATAAAACGAAATGCTCTGGAAAGAAGAGAGGTGGTGGAGGCGGCCGGTGTGTCGACCGAACAGTAGTTTGTCAATGTTTAGCGTCAATAGAAGATGACGTTGCATTGAGACACTTCCTGGGAAATATATTTAACGACCAATTACCAAGAGTTCTCTCCTCTTGTTCCGCTCTCCTTGTGCTCCTGAGCCTGCAGAGCCCGTGGTTAATGGACAACGAAGTTCCAGAAAACTGACATTAGCGACGCTTCCTCACCGCCGCCACTACCCTCTGAGAACGGAGTGTTGGCCAAACCGTCGTCGGCCCGATCTGGCAACACTGTAATGTCTCTTTTACCGATGACCAAATACGTCCGACCGTTTGAAAGACTTTACAGGTTACGAAACGTGTATCGGGCTACTAGCTCCTATTGCAGACAGCAGATAGGAGCAAAGATGAAGATGCTATATCTTAATAAGAACACTGCAGTCCCGTCCGATGATGCAGAGAAGAAAAACAACATAATGTACAATTCTCTGGGTGAAACAAGGTGTTGTTATCAAACAAGGAAGCCTATCATTTGCATGACATATTTCACCTTTGATAACTAATGCTGTGCATGACAACTGAAGAGAAAATCAAATCAGATTTAGACGATCGAGTGCACATTACGGAGTTGCGGCAAAATGACTCGAGCACTTCCATAGGAGGCACTTAATCCACACTGGGGAAACTAGTTAGCCATACGAAGAGCTTAAGAAAGTCCATAATCACAGGCTTTACACACAGGCACATTCCCCTCCCCTCAGCTCAGCCGCCCCCGCCCCTAAAAAAAAAATAAATAAATAGAGAGCCAGACTATATAACTGTCTTTCGAAATTCCAAGAGCTCTGGGGGCTGGAACAAATCCAGCGCTGACCGCAGACGAGGGGGGAGCGTGGCCAAGAAAGAGGGAGAGAGGTCGGTGGTACAGGCACAAGACCACCCGGATGGACTGTAAACAGAGAGACTGACTGAAAGGAGGAGGAATAAAATACTACAGCTGAGAAGCACCAGCACCATGCGGGTCAGCTTAGAGGCTCCGGGGGCGAAACTGGGGGGGAAGGCAAGGGGATGGGAGGAGGAAGGAGTCTGTGGGAGGATACTGCACGTGGAGGAGGAGGGGGAGGAGGAGTCAGGAAGGGACGAGGGTGAGGAGGAGGAGGAGGAGGAGGGTAAGGGTAGGTACAAAAGCTTAATTCTCAAATCTTTTACCCAGGAATCTTCAGAAGCCTTCGAGTGGCTGTGTGAGAAGAGGCGGTGGTTCGAGAGCCCGCCACTGGGTACTCCCTTAAGGGATCTCGTCCGTGGGAGGAGGAATAGATGCTGGCTCCTGGGTAAGAGGGTGAGCGACGCTGCTGCGCTTCGTGTGTGGTGTCGGAGGGCAATCAATCCTCGCGTCCACAACGACATGACCCAATGAATCGTACGAAAACGCCGAAGGAAAAAACCTCTTATCCTTTCACGTTTTTTTTTTTCTCATGGAACGGACGATGGCTTCGGAAACCATTTAATGTCCATCTCTAAAAAGTCAACTTCTGAGACTATCATAATTTTTCCCCATACTTTATTAAGAAGCGCCGCAGCGACTGGGTTTGACATGATGAAATTTATGTGTAGCAGATGGACAACAGATAATTAGCCCTACTGTGAGGAAACATTATAAATAACACTAATTAACATTACGGAAAATCTCAACAATTAATAAGAGTGGATTTGCTGTTGGTACGTAATTACAAAAGTATGTACAGCCAATTAACACATGTTCGAAATTTTATTTGTGTATACCGGCGATTCTTGTTGAAATATTTTAGGGGGTTAACTAAGTATATAGTCTTGCGTACAGACGCTTGTCAGATTCATTCTCGTCTGTCAGCCGAAAATCTTAATCTATACCATCACACGAGTCTGTGAAAAGGGGAGCGAAAAATTGCCACGCGGAAGAGAATTCCACACACATAAGCCACACAACTTCACAACATGGGAAATAAAGACCTTATGTTACTTAGGGCGAAAAAGTACTCCTACTTGGAGTTAAACATCAAATAACTAAAGATTCTTATATAGATAATACGGAATATTTTCATTTACATAGTCTTTTTGATAGGGTATCGTAAAAGAGATGGTCCAACCACACTCAAAATCTGGATGATAAAAATCTTCGTTCAAAATAAAATATAGAAAGGACTGGAATCGCTCGTCAGCCTCCAAAAATCACATGAAATAATTGATTTAAAGGATTTAATCTAATCAAAACATAAGGTGCTTATGAACACAGGACAAACACCTGGAGAGTAAATTTTTAGAGTCCAGAGGACGGAATTCGCGAGTGGCCAGGAGACCTGGATTAGCCCACTTGAGCACGACGGCACGACTCTTTTGGCAACGACCGTGCGACTCTTCTCAGCACGACGGTACAACCTAATTCAAGCACGTCCGTACAAACCCTCGAGAACGACTGTGCGACTTATAAGCACAACGGTATACAGCCATCAAGCATGGTAATGCGACCCACTTTTCTTTTTTCTGCAAGACGCTTATAGGTCAGGGTCGAAGGCCAGACCATCTTGCCCTGAGGTCATGTTGTGCTCAAGAGGTTATAATACTCGTCCCGTTCGAGTCTACTGGATCCAATGTCACGCAGGCGAAGTCAGACTGTATGTAACCACGACAGATATAAACCTCATTACCTCTCATACTGAGTTATACTTAATTCTGGGGACGATGACCAAAAATCTTAACACGCAGGCTTCCGTTTACATGACTGAACACAAACGAACACACAAGAGATGGGGGGCACCTATGAGAGCAGAATTCCCTCCTCGCACCCACACACACACATGACCTATACTGACGTACGACTAGGTGAGGTCTCTTAGTAGGAGAAGCACCATGGATCCTTACCTACCACCTGTCTAGTTGTTAAGGACAGATCCTGCTGCTGCTACCGTTTTACCCATACTTCCCTCTAACCCTGCTTAACTACCACCAACCCCTGCGCACACAACACACACGCACACACACACACACACACACACACTTCCCTACGCCATCACCTTTACACTTTTAATGAGTTCCGCAATGCAGAGTACGTGTAAAACAGAGGTCCAGGATAAAAATAGACAAAAATATATGGAGAACTCTGTACTGGGAATAACGATTGTATTTTGACTATATATCTATTCAAATTTAGAGTGTGTGTATGTGTGTGTGTGCGTCTATATGCAAAGAATGCAGGGCAAATGAGTAGCAAGTGCTCGACGTCTTTTTTATGGAAGTTGCATCGTGGGCATCAAGGGTCTTGGGATATGTTTAGACGGTGTTTGTAGTTTTCCGTGACAGCGAGGTAGCGCTAAGAACAGAAAAAGAACGACCTCATTCGCTCACATCCGCCGTCTCGCTGTCATGCATAATGCATCGAAACCAGAAATCTCCTATTCACACTCGGGCCCCAGCAGACCTCTCCGTGGTTTTCCCTGACCGCTTCATACGCCCTGGTTCGCTAGCCCACTGACAGCATGTCGCTCCGATTCGCTCTATCCCTTGCACACCTCTCATCCTCCTGCATGCTCAAGCCCCGAACACTCAAAGCTTTTCTCACTCCATCCTTCCACCTCCTCCTAGGTTCCCCTCACCCCCCTCCCCCATTTTCCTTGTTCCCTCCACCTCCGACACGTACATATATGCTCTTGGTCAACCTTTCCTCACTCATCCTCTCCATATGTCCCAACCATTTCATCACACCCTCTTTAGCTCTCTCACGCATACTCCACTCACTACGGCACTTTTCGCATACCCTATCGTTTCTTGTTTGCTCAAACGTTCTGATACGACCTAGTGTCCTTGAACACTTCGTTTTCTTCACATCTACCCGTCTTCCGCCTGCGTCTCACATCCAGACAGCAGCCGTGTATTACTACACGATCGAATATATCCATTCCTCATGCAAAGTGACCGCTCTCTCTCTCTCTCTCTCTCTCCACACCCTCCTCAGTGCACCCGGGACTACTAGAACTGCTACCTACTGCTCCAGCGCCCCACCCATTCATTGTGGGCTTGTAGGGTGGCGGGGCACTGAAGCTGTAGACAGCAGTTCTAGAGTGACAGGTTCTGACCCATCGGTGGTCCAGTGGTGCGCTAGCCTCCTATTCTCGGTAGTCTGAGTTCGACTCTAGGGCGCGCAATGGTAAAATATATATATATATATATATATATATATATATATATATATATATATATATATATATAT
>JAYMFT010260920.1:0-10772 GCA_038088735.1 Panulirus argus
GTGTGTGTGTGTGTGTGTGTGTGTGTGTGTGTGTGTGTGTGTGTGTGTGTGTGTGTGTGTGTGTGTGAGTGTGTGCGTCTGTGTGAGTCTGTGTGTGTATGGAGTCTCTCAGTGTCCTTTTTAAGCCACTATATGTTGGCAGCCTAGGTCCATACACCAGGATCCCGGGCTCACGAGAATGACCACCTTAAACATAAACGAGAACGGAGCATAAAAGATAGCCTGTACTGCTGCGAAAATGAAAGGCATAAGAGTGTCTTCGGTGTGGCTAAGAAGGGATCAAGCAGGGAAGAACATCATCTGGAAGTCCTCCCGGTGAGGCGGCTCCCTGAGGCGTTGCTCAGAAATCCCTTTCCCGTCAAGAAATCCTTTGTCCACGTGGAGGATATTACTTTGTTGGGACAGAGTCCGTCCGGTGTTGCGGGGATCTCGGCCTGGAGTTGAGGGACTTGTCGGCCTGGTGCTGAAAGAATGTTGCTACTGATGGAATGTCGGCCTGCTGTCGACAGTGTCTCGGCATGGAGTCGAGAGAACATCAGGCTGGTATACTCTGTCTGTCTGTCTGTCTGTCTGTTTCTGTCTGTCTGTCTGTCTGTCTGTCTGTCTGTCTCTCTCTCTCTCTCTCTCTCTCTCTCTCTCAGATCTTGTGGCTTGTTGACCTGTTAGGCAGTGTTTAAGCCGTATCAGTTAGTGTTAGAAGAGTTTCAGTTGGTATTAGGACACTTTCGGTCAGTGTCAGAACTGCCTCGTTCCCTGGTAGGTCAGTGGTAAGGTAGGTAGTGTAAGATCCTTGTTGTGCGGTGTTATGGAGGATCAGACCTGATTTTAGGACGGTATCAAGCTGATATTAGAACAGTGTTAGTTGATGTGAAAACAATGTCTTCCGTGTGTTAGGACAGTTCCAGCTGATGTTAGAACAGTGTTAGCTGGTGTTCATTCACTGTCAGCTGGTATTTAGCACAGCATCAGTGTTAACTGGTGCTAAGACATTATCTTGAAGGCCTGTCGTCGAGGTGGCGCAGAGCCAGACGTCTGAGGATGCCAGTCAGTTGTTGCGTAGTTTGGGGAAAAGATTAATGGAACTTGGACTACTTCCAGGTAGGAGCGGTGTTGACAGACTCATTACGGACGTGATGGAGAGGGGATGGAGTTGCTGAACACTGTACCAGACCTACTGTGCAGTACTACGCATCAGTATTTCAGTGTCTACCAGAGACTCCACATCTTGGGCCACAAGGCACCAAGCAATGGAGATGCAGTATTCAAACGTAGATTTTTTTGTTTCTTTTTTCATACTTGATCACTGTTTCCAGCGTTACCGGGGTAGCGCCAGGAACAGACGAAGAAAGGCCGCATTTACTCATGTTCATTCTCCAGCTGTCATGTGCAGTGCACCGAAACCACAGCTCCCTATCTACAACCAGGCCCCACAGACCTTTCCATGGTAGATACTGGAAGAAATATCGATCGGTAAAGTAGCGAGTGAAACTGAATTATGTATTAGATCAACGTATGAGGTCACTTGGTCTATTACCGTTAAGAACGTTATAAACATTTCTTAATGCGGCGTCTCGCTCGGGTAACACTTACAGGATAAAAAGAAAAGTTTCTGAACAGGCTACTCGCTTTGTCATAATAAAATGATATTGCGCTGGACATTCAATTTGATTGCAATCTTTCTGTACTTGATCAGACATTGTAAATGAGGCAATAAGATTTTTTGCAGAGTCTTTGGGATTTAATGAGTCTTTTTCTGGAACGGTAAAGAATGAAAACGAAATTAACTAGTTGTAATTTTTAAGGCTGAAACCTGGAATATTGCAAGGTATTTCTTTTGAATGATCCTTTTTTTTTCAATATTTCCGTGAACGTATACTCTTTCGCTTAATATATATACATAATTTCAATTGTCTCTTTCTTTACCCGAAGCTGAAAATACAATAGTTAACTGCTCCAGTGTTTAACGGGTGTCCATTATAGGAGCATTTTTCCATGAGGAACACGCTACATCCGGCTGAGAACACGTCAGGTGGTGAGCATCGGCCGCCAGTACGGCAGACTGAATGTCAAAAGATATTATCACTTCAGTTGCACTCATGCGGTCTCCCTGGCTTGACCCGCTTCTCGCAGTCTCTTCTGGAGTATCTCTCCTCGCCTCTCCCGCCATGCGTGTGGGAGGAGTGGAGAGGATATCATAAACATATTGCGCATGTCTCTAATTTTACAGTTTGCACGCGACTGCACCCAACCCTTTGTACAATTCGTTAAACGATATTTTGCATGTGTGCTCTCGTCTTTGTTTCGCTTCGATTCGATGACCACATTGCAACACCCTGCGATACAATGGTGTCTCTGCGAACACTAACAACTGAGCTGTATGTTCTGAAAGCCTCTTTGGTCACCGAGACACAAAGATCTCTAGGTTCCTTTCTTCTTCATTTCCGAAATCGTTGTTTTGTCACATCAGGTCTCCTGCTATCTGCCCTTCCCATGTGCTTCTATCAACACAATATCTGTCGTTATTCTAGTTGAGTCCAGCCAAGGAATATGTCCAAGCCATATTGATTTCATCAAAATTTCATCTGTATACAGCTCTATGAATATTTCTGTCTCTCTTTTTTTCCTCTGCACATCAGACCTTGCCAATTCATTCCTGAAAATACCTCACTGGTGACGGAGACTCTCGTTCTGTAGTTCAGAGCGACTTCCTCGTCTCTTTTCATAAAGATATGCACGACATGTGCATCTTCTACTCCCTGGGCACTATACCTTCCCCCTACGACGTCTTGGACATTTCAAGAGTCATGTCAAGTGTGTCTATACGCTTCTTCACCTACCACGGAGAAGCTTCGTCAGGATCATGAACTCTATAAGGATCAAGGCCTGTTAGTAGTCAGTTTATGTCTTTTCTAGGTATTTCACTGCTGTCAAAGACCTCCTCCCCTTTTCACGTCACTAGTGTTGGGGTTGTTGTGTCTTCCACTGTGGAAACACTTTGAACATGTGATTCAGTCCCTCTCATATAACATCATCCCCCACAACTCTCCCCTTTGAGTCCCTAAGCCTAATCAACTGGTCTTTAACTGATGATTTATTCCTGATAGTTTGATGGAAAAGTTCAGGGTAATATCCTGCCTTGTTCATAATAAAATTTACCAAGTTTCTCTGTTCCTCCTTTCTCTTCATCCTGCTCTACTCAGTCCTTTTTCCCTTATACATTTCAATTGCTGGCTTGCTGGAGTGCTGTCTGTATTTTTTACACAGTGCATCCTAAAGCTTATTGACATCTTTATTTGACTCACACATCTCTCTTTTTCTAACCTTCTTTCTGTATTTGAAGCTACAGGTACCCATGTTCCTACTTTCTCACTATAGATATCATAGACCCTTCCACAACAGCGACTTTTGTCATGCCTACTGAACGTCATTTCTCAGTTCATGTTCCTGTAGAAATTGTTGAGTTCTGTGTAGTTTTCATGTCTGTTGGTCTCATGTCCTCAGCTTCTACATAATTCAACTCAAACACTACGTGATCAGTTTTTACAGGAAGTGCATCAGGTATGATATTCTCTTTCTCTATGCTGCTGTTTATGGAAATAAGATATAGTAATAATGTTGTATCAGCTTCTCTGATTCTGGTGTGCTCAGTGACCTACTGAAGTAAGAATTTTTCCTCTATATCCTCCAAGAACTTGTATTTCCATGACTCTGTCTCCATGAGAATTCATCTCATCATAATTAAACCCTCCCAACCCCAGCCACATTACTAGAACTTAAACATCTCAGATAAGTTTGTTTCACAGTTTCATGTGACATCCTGATTGTTCCTTCATCGCTACTTTGTCTAATTGTTCTGGTCCATTATAGTTGTTTGGAGGATATATGAATTATTAATTATCAGCACCACAACACAGTTCTTGCTTACAGATACTCCTCCCATCTTGCATTGTTTGAATAGGCCATATTCCCCCTCCTTCTTTGTCTCTTCTTTCTCTCTGCTGTCATATAGTCCTCTGGACAGAACAGATGGGATCACATCTCTTTAGTAAGATTTTTTCTACAGGACCACAACAGTATCACGTTACCTTTTGGTTTTTATTTTGCTATATTTGTCCCCGAATTCCTCCTCTATTCCAGTCACTATTAATTCGTCTGCATTTACATATTTTATTTTAAGTCTGTCAATCCCATCACTTAATGTTCCGGACCTCTCTTAGGTCCTGACTGGGGTACTTTGTCCTCTATTCTGTGTTGATGTCTTCTGTGTTTTTTCTTCCAACAGTTTTCTTTACTTCCCTTAGCTTATCACCTCTGATATATAGCCTCTTGTATTCTCACTTGTAGGTTTCCTATCCTGTATAAATCTCTCTTGGCTACTTAACTCTATGCTGACCGTATTCATTAACTGCTTTTGGTTTGTCCATAACATCTGGGAGTATTTTACTGGTAGTTCTTCCTTCTCCCCACTTTTCTCTTTAGCTGGAGAATGTTCATCTAGCGTGATTACCTATTTGTAATTAACTATTTGTACTCTGCGGGGAGGGAGTTTTACACTCGTGGGCGTACCACCTCTTGAACATTATCTACGGCCATACAACTATTCAAACCTCTGTGTCTTGTCCGCAGTTATCATTTCCTCGTTCAGTCTATTCCAATCATCCACTACTCTTTCACTGTAAAAGTACTTCTTTACGTATTCTTTAACAAGTTTCTTAACTGATTTTATGTCGTGTCCTCTGGTTGCTCTATCCTTAACGTCTCTCGAAGAACCGTTCACTATCCTCGCCTTCGACGTTTTAAAAACTCAAAGGATGTGGTCAGGTCACCCCTCACTCTTCTTTCTTCCATTATGGGCCAATGTAACACAGTTTACTTAATTCTCGTACTGTCTTTGTTGTCCTCATCTGGTCCTTCTCTATTAGCACATAGTGCTTCAGTGCGAACGTTTACCGAACTTGAGAAGCATATTCCAGCTTTGGTCATATGTAGGAAGTGAACACTTTGATGAAAAACGCCTTAATCATGAATTTGAATGCTTTTCTAATAATTACCGACAGGCAGTTGGTCTCCTCAATTATTCCGTGTGTGTGCGTGTGTGTGTGTGTGTGTGTGTGTGTGTGTGTGTGTGTGTGTGTGTGTGTGTGTGTGTGTGCGTGTGTGTGTGTAGGGGAGCTGTAGTTTTGTAATCATGTGTTTACGTATCTCTATTATCGTATTTTTATGTGCAAGTGTGTTGAGAAGTGTAGAGGGTACGAAAGTTTGTGTCGGTATGTGGAGGAATGCTTAGAGGTGTGTTGAGGGGTGTGACGAGTAAGAGGAGAGATGGAGAGGTATGGGAGCGTGTTGAGGCGTCTGGAGACGTGTAAAGTTGTGTGCCGGGGTGTGAGAGATGTCTGGAGGGCTGTATAGGAATACGGAAGGGTATGACGGGGTTAGAAGGATTGTGGAAGGATTTGACGTTTTGCGGAGATAAGTGAAAGTATATGGTCGTTTATGGCAATATATCATGGATGTGTGTAAAGTTATATGGAGGTGTGTAGAGGCTTTTAGAAGCGCATGGAGCTGTATGATGGGATGTTGAGATATGTGTGTGTGTGGAGGAATGAAAAGGCGTGTGAAGATGTGTGGAGATATGTGAAGGGGTGTGGGGGGCTGTGGAGGGATGTAGATCGATGTGATGGGATATGAAGGGTGTAGATGGGTACAGAGTTTTGTGGAGGGCTGTTAAAGGGCATCAAGGTGTAAGGAGGGTGTTAAGAGGTGTGAATGGGTGTAAGATGAATGCAAATAGGTGCGGAGGAATGTGAAGGGATATGTAAAAATGTGGAAGTGTATGGAGTGTGGTGGTGTTTGAAAGGGTGTGGAAATGTCTGCAGAGGTTTTGAAAAGGAGTGAGAAGGTGATGTAAAAATGTGCACCGGTGTATAGAGGGGCGAGAAATGGTGTTGAGATGTGTAGATGTGTAAGAAGAGGTGTAGACGGATCTGGAAGAGTACGGAGGTGTATAAGGGTACGTGGAGGCATATGGAAGGGTGTAGAGGGTTATTTAGGTGTGTGAAAGGTAATGAGGGAGTGGAGGTGTGTGCTGGGCATAGATGTATGTAATGGAGTGGAGGATTGAGGAAGGTTGTAGAGGGAGCTGAGGAGTATGGCAATATGCGGAGGAGTATGAAGTTGTTTTGAAGGGTGTGGAGATGAGTGGAGAAGTGTGGAGTTGTTTTGGTGTATGTGGAAGAGTGTGTAGCATGCACGATGTAGAAGAGTGTGTAAGTGCATAAAAATTTATGGAGATGTATGGAAGGACGTGTAATGCGTGTGGACGGATGTGGAGATGTATAGAGAGGTACAGAATTGTGTGGAGGGGTGTAGATGGATTATATTTCTATTTAATGGATTTCCAATAATTGTAAATTTATACATCCACCATCATTGTTATCATTGCAATGTACCTCATGATCTGTGTATGTCATCGAAACTATGTACGTCATTGTGTTTCTCTTCATCGGCTAGCGATGATTCTCCATACTTAATCTGCAACGTTATGGAATTTCAAATGAAATCTCAATTTTGGCTATGGATTTCATTATGATGTTATTCTTAAAATCATTGTTGTTTTTCATATTGTTTTCCATTTGTTAGTATAATGAAATTAGATATCATTTGTATTAGATATCACATGTATGAACTTAAGGTTACATAGTAACGACATTTGAGTGGGAAACTTTGAGATACGTATTGCTTCTGCAGTTTGTGAAGAATCTGAAGTGTAGAAGTACATGCTAAAAATGTTATGAATATACGTAAATAAGAATATCTAATTACATATATACAACGCCAACCAAGCGTAGAAGTCGTGTGAGGAATATAAATAATCGCTGTCTTCTAAGATAGAAATCTATCAATGAGATGAAAGATTTAGTGCCAGAGAACTTGTGCTGTAAATGTGTTTGAAAATAGATAAAGGAGAATTAATATCGGATTTTTATCTGGTAAATACAATGACTCGTTTCCCTTGAACAAGATAAATATTATTCTTTCGGTGATATAAAGTAACATCCTATGAGTATTATCTCAGAATACAATGATCTTTAATCACAGTCTCGCTCTCATCTCTCTCTCTCTCTCTCTGACAGAGCACGATCTTACAATTCGTGCGGATTAAGTCCGGTCATATCATATTACGTGTTAGGCGGGTGAAGTCAGAACAGTCCTAGTCATTACAACACGAAACACAGACTAGCTTCTCGGGATAGGTGTGGGGGTTGACCAGGTACTTCAACTGAATATCAAAGCACAAATCAAATTTCATACGAGACAGACGTGAAGAAACTGGATGGGCTTTATATGAATACCAGGTCCATCCGAAACAAAATAGCTGAATTGCATTGCTTGGTAAATACTGAAGTTTTGGAGTAAGCCAAACATTTGTAAACACGAACAACAACAATCTAATAAGTGGGTACAACTTGCTAGTTTACAGATTATTCGTAAGGGATAGAGAAAGTCGAGTATGTTGAAGTGCACTGTATATTAAGTCAAACCTTAACCCCATCGAATATATAAAAATGGATGCAAATGCTGAACGCGTGTGTGTTCCAATGAGCATAAAATGAAAACTAAGAAGAGAAATTATACAAAGATGTCGTTATTAGAGGAGCAAGTCAGCCTCCGGAAATAGATGTTATCATGTAGAAGAATTTACAACGAGCAATAAAGCATTGAGTTTAGGTCATTTAGGGGATTTTAATCTACCAGAAATCATCTGGCGAATTAATGCTGGTGTCAAAAGGTAATTTGCTGGACTTTTCGACTTTGCGATATTTTTCTCTACCAGACAGTTACAGACCGACGAGGGAGGCTAGTAAACTTGATCTAGTTTTTGCATCTCAGAAATTATTAGTAACTATTACTCGTGTTGGCCAACTTTAAGGTACATGTAAGTATAACCTGGTAAGGTGGTAGGTGGCATCTACTGCAACAGTTCTGTACTACATCTCAAAACCAGTCCTCTAAAAATATTACTGTTACCTCTAAGTTTAGAAGTGTAAATTTTGATGGGTTGAGCGACGCATTAAAGGGTCTTACCCTAAGTGGTCCATGCTAATTGGAATCATGGATATGTTTTACGCACCAAAAGGACGCCTACTTTCCTACGCACGACAGAAATGGTATAATCAACAGTATGTCAGAATGATATTCCTGGACATCGATAGAGCAATATATCACAGAAATAAACTCCACAAGCTTGAATAACCAGCCAACGACCCAAATCTTACTACGAACTACAATACAATTTGGAAAGATGTAAAAAGACTCATTAAGCAAGCGAATAGAGAGAATGCTATTAGTACTGCAAGTATTAGCAATAAAGACCGTAAAAGATCCTGTAAGTTATCAACAACAAAAAACATATGAATGGGAGTGAAACCTTAGAAAATGAAGAAGGGAACCCATTGTGGATGATAAAAGCGTAGCACCAAACCTGTACAATATTCTCGGAATGTTTCTTGCAAAACGAAAGAAGCAGCGGCAAATAGCTTACATCCGACACCAGACTTTACTGTCACGGTTAAAGTATAGTACTAAAACTGATACCTATGATGACGATTGACAAAAGTCCAGGTCCTAATCGTTTCTATCCATGAGTAAATGAAAACATAAGACATGAAATTGGTAAAGCTTTAACAAAGATTTTCAGTAAATCTTTCCAGGATGGAAGAATACCGCAAGACTGGATAATGTCAGGCTTTACCCTTATGTTTAAAAAGGGAAGCCATGAAATGCCTGACAGTTACGGTTCTATTTGTCTCATTTCAATTACTTGCAAACTTTTGGAGTCGATCATTAGAAACAGAATTGTAGTTTGTATCACAGCATGGATTTAGAAAGCCTTGATCATGCCTCACAACATAGTATTACATGTTATATTTCTTGACTTCCAAGAAGCTTTCTACATAGTCCTCCACGATAGACTGATGCTTAAAGTCAAGGAACTAGGGATTACTGGTAGCACAAGTAAATTGATAAAAGTCTGTTCACGTAATAGGAAGCAAAGAGTCGTACTGAATAGTGAACCATCGCTGTGGTAACCCTTTACTAGCGGGAACCCCGAGGGATCCGTCTTGGGACCTATACTTTTCAACATGTGTGTTACTGATACTGCTGTAGGACTGAATGATTTAGTGTCTAGATCTGCAGCTGACACAAAGATAGGTGATGCTATATTAACTAAAGAAACTGGGCTAAGAATACAAAAGTATATATAGAATGCATAAATGGTTTAGAAAAAGGCAAATGCCAATACACGTTAAGAAATATCAGTTATTATAAGTAGGAAACTTCAACATACAATCTGATTATAAACAGATTTTGCCACAAGATAAAAGACGCCTCTTTGTTTTTATGAGGTATCCACGGGTCACTGTCTTTAACAATTTCAAGTTATTCCAGCATTGTCATCAAGGAGAAAAGACAACAGGATATTAGGATTTATCAAAAGAAACTTTGCATGCATAAGCAAGGATGTGGCATAGCCGCTATTCTTAAGTTCTGACCCCCTCCCCGCCACACACACACACACACACACACACACACACACACGCAAGCACCTAAGTAAGGATATTTTTCAATCAGAAGCAGTGCAGTGAAGAGCAGTTAAATTGATTTCACACTTACGTAGGAAATCACATGAGGACAGACTGCGAGATTAAGATTTGTTTTCTCTAGCCAAAAGGCGGATTCAAGGCAAGTAGACTGAATGTTACTTGGGGGAATTAACAATGTTGACATACGTAGAACACTACTTTCGAACCAGCGCTACCAACGAAAGTGTATGGATTAAAACTTAGCCTCACCGAGTTAATCTGCATTGCATGAAATATTCTTTTTACATGTGACATCGACGCATGGATTAAGTTAACAGAATATATGTTGTTCATAGGAAAACAATAAATATGCTCAAAATGAGGTGTGAGCGTCACCTGCCACTATTCAGAATTGAATAGTTCTTTTAACTAATCATGATATTGGAGTGGTATGTCATACTACCATCTTAGGCACTGATCTCGCCCCGGCCATGATGCAGTGACGTGTCAACTTTGATTAATCAGTGTATCCTTCTTTAAAAAAAACGAGAAGGAATTATTACATAATCTATCCACAAGAGGATTAATTAGATGTATTCAATCGCGAGGATGGAGGTCAGAGTTTATATTTGCTATTGTGTTTCATATCTAAGTAATGAAAAACGAAAGTTAAGAGATGCAAGATATATTCACGTTCACTGTAATTTCTTAGTATCCTGTACATATTTCCTTAGTACATTATATTTCTTCCCCCTGTGTCCTGTGCAACGTTACCGAAGGGTGGGGTGAGAACTATTGCTTTGCTACGCTTTCCTTTTACTGCTGGTATTGGGAAAACACCTTTTTGGGTAGTATTAAAGCTAACCCACATCGCTTCACCATGGGGAGTGTATTGTCCGTGTATCAGTGCAACTCTTTGCAACTCTCAAAATCTCGTCATAGATACATATAAGGAAGTACAAACTCTCTCTCTGTCTCTCTCTCTCTCTCTCTCTCTCTCTCTCTCTCTCTCTCTCTCTCTCTCAGAAAAGAATAAACCTACAGACGCATACATTTTCTCTTCCAGTGACATGACATTTGGAGGTGTCAAGCCTCAGGAAAAGCCTAAACAAATTGGTCAGTTATAGTCATCCGTTTGAGGCCAATCTTGTCTTGACAGCTTGTTGTCTGTCTTGCCCACGTGTGTCG